>SCDZ01001231.1:0-11793 GCA_004143845.1 Drosophila lacertosa | reverse complement strand
TATCTTTATTATTATTTAAAAACAACTGAACCCGAAAAAGTCACCGGGTTGCGACCTCATTACCCCTAAAATGATTATTGAGCTTCCATATTGTGCCGTATGGACTATCACCCATCTTTTCAATGCCATCACAAAACTAGGTCACTTTCCAGAGATATGGAAAAAGTCAGTCATCATAATGATATCGAAGCCAGGAAAAGATCACACACTGCCCTCGTCGTATAGACCTATAAGCTTATTGTCATGTTTATCGAAACTTTTCGAAAAATGCATACTGACTCGGATTAATCCATTTTTAAGAGTCTACAATAAAATTCCATCGCATCAATTGCCAAGAGCAAAGCAATCTGGAAAGAAACCTGGACCACAAAAAAACTATGAGCTTCCTTTGATAAGAGGGCCATGTCAAATTACTATCAAGTAAAATTGATAGAAAGTTAAGTGACTCGCGCTACGTTAAGGAAAATGATCCGGATTTTAAACCATATTTTTAACCAGAACTGTGGTCTGGGCTGTTAGTTTAGAGAATGCCATCACCGTCTGATTATGCAGTGAAGACTATATGAGTTTGCACCTACATGGTGTGAAGATTCAAGCTTTAGGTACAGCGGTTGCTTGAAGTGCAGTTGCGCAATTCTTGCCTCTTTCTTAAACAATGTATGCACAAGCCATGTCAATGGAGAATTGTTTTTTAATTTCGTGCATAAGTAGACCAGTAACAGTAGCAATTAGTAATTGAATTGGCTGACATAATTAAAAAATAAATTTATTGTTTTTGTACCCACCTGGGCGCGCGGCGTCAATCTACACCAAACGCTTAGCGAGTGTAGGCTCCTCCCACAAATGAAATTTTTTTCCAAGAAGCAGTCTATAACTTAAAAATTTTCAGTTGCACACTCTGAAGATCTATACCCAACTGCCTCTGCGTCGTTACTTCTACTTTTTGTGCTTACCACTGAACCACACTCGGCGACAGCGACACTACGCTGTCGCCCCGCTAAAACGGTACTTCTTAAAGCGACAAAATCGAGACAACCCAACACAGCACAATTAAAGACTGATGCAACTATAATGCTGAGATTAGTCTTCTGGTGAGTTTCCCGAGACTGTATACCCATACACTCATACACGCATACCAACACACTCTTAGTGTGCGCCGACACGGCCATGCGGACCATTACCGAACTCGTGCAATTTTACCAAAAATCTTTTGTTACCATTCAATCAACTTGTGAAAGTTTATTTAAATATGACTTCTTATTTTTCATCTAAACTCATAATATCCATTAAAATTATTACATCTTCATATTTATGTTTCTTTCTTAACTAATACAAATTCTGTTTTCCTTAACGCAGCTCATTTTTACATTATCATTAACCACACAGGTCAAAAAACACACGATCAAAACAATTGTTTTTGCACTTGTGCTTACATTACTATTACAAATTTCATTATAAGCCCTTAAGGCATCTGTAATGTCTCTTTCAACAGTGTCTTTTTCAACTATTTCATTACTGTCCCTTTCAACAGTACCTTTTTTAACTTTTTCATTACAGCCTCTTTCAACAGTGTCTGTTTCAATTATATTATTTAAATCCTTATCACAACTTTCAAATTCAGTTGGTATTTGCCCCTTTGGCATTTTTCTTATGTCATCACGAGCATATTTATATTTTCTCTTATATGTCAAAGACCTGAGCATATATCTATCTCCCTCTAACAATTCAATTTGAAACGGCCCCCTAAACTATAAACTTAGCTTTGACTGATGCCTCTTTTCATTTTTTAACAACACAAAATCTCCAACCTTGCATCCAACAACTTTAGCTTTGTTTTTATCAAATTGCACCTTGTTATATGCTGCTGCAGCTGAAATATTTTGACCTGCTCGTGCTCTTACTTATTCCAAATCGACCACTTCTACCATATCGCAGGGTGGAAACAACCAGAACGGTCGGGCACCTTTGTCGATAAGCAATTCTAACGGGATTGCCTTTGTCACTCGACTAACCGAACAGTTTAAAGCTAATTCAGCTGAACTTTTCCTAATGCATTTTGCCAAGATCGACTGATAGTTTCAACGGCAGTTAATAAGTTCTTTAAAGTGCTCATAGTGCGTTCAACTTGTCCATTTACTGTATTTGCACCTGTCGCAATGAAATGCGACGAAACAACTGCCCTGATCCGCTATCATGCGATTTGGTACTCCAAACAAAGATATAGCAGACGTAATAGCGTTTATGCAATTTTCACCTTCAATTTTAAGCGTGTGGGTTAAATAAACAAATTTAGTAAAGGCGTCCACCTTCTGATCAGACTTGTCACTTAATTTGCCAGTTATATCGATGTGAATGCTGTGGCAAGGTGTATTAATTTTTGTTATTGGATGAAGACTAAATTGAACTTTACCCGAAGAAGACTTTGACATTTTGCACGTAATGCAGTTCTCAACAAACTTCCGAATATACTTGGACATGTGATCGAAACAGTAATAGTCGTAGGCCTTATCTAACGTCTTCTTCTATCCCAAGTGCATGATTGACTCGTGGATTTCGTTTATTACGGAGCAGCTAAATGATCGAGGAGCAATTGATAAAGATCGAGTTATACGATTTCGCTAAATTTTTCGATATAATATTCCTGCTCTCAACTCGTAAGTTATTGCAATGTCCTCAGCAAGAAAATTTTCTTTCAATTTATTAACATTATTAACTATATCATAATCTTGGCGCTGTTCGGACAAATGCCAATTGTCAGCTATTTCTCCCAAATTACTTCGTTTTTCAGGAATTTTGCTTGACAATACTGCTGAAGGCAGATTTCTTGAAAATAAGTCAACATGAGACATTCGGTTCCCTTCTCTATATTGTATGTCAAATGTAAAAGACTGTAAATACGCCCACCATCTTTGCACCCTGGGACATAGATCCTGTTTAATTCTTGATGCTTTAAATGAGTTACAATCAGTGAAGACAACAAACTTTCTACCCAATAAATAATGGCGAAAATGTGACAAAACAACAGCAAAAGTTCTAATTCATAAGAATGATACCGTGATTCAGCAGGAGAAGCAGTCTTACTAAAATTTTCAATGACATGAGACTCGATTTTGATTTGGTGTAGCAAGATGGCACCGTATCCACGAGAACTTGCATCGGTATGCTACTCAATAGGATGGTTTGTGTCAAAAATTACTAAAGCTGGATTTTGTGTAAGGATAGAAACAACTTTTTATCTTCAAATAAAATCATTTTTCTCCGAAGTCAAAAGATATAACGGCTTCATAAAACAAGAAAATCCTTGTATAAATTGTCTAAAGTAAGACGCTAACCCAATAAATTGTCGTAAAGCAGAGACTGACTGAGGAGATGGCAATCTAGTTACCGCTGTAACTTTAAGCGAATTCGGACGAATTTCACCTGCACTCACTTCGTATCCCAAATATTGAACTGTTGACTTGAGAGCCTCACTTGTTGCTGCAGCAGCCACTATTACGTCATCCATATAAACGACAACAAACGTATTTGCAAGGTCTCCAAATGCATACATGACTGTGTGTTGAAAGACTAAAGGTGCATTCTTTAACCCAAAAGGCATTGCCAAAAATTAATTTTGTCCGTCTGGAGTGACAAAGCCTGTGCACTCTACCGATTTTTCGTACATGTGAATTGGATAATTCCCACTTACCATATCTAAACATGTAAAATATTTCGCTCCATAAAGTCTGGCTATCTGGCAAGGGATATCTATCTGCGACTATATTAGCATTTAATTCACGGTAATCAACACACAAACGATGGGTGCCTTCTTTTTTGTTAACCAACATTATGGGACTTGCATAGGGTGAGCAACTTGGCTTTATGATCTTACATTGCAATAATTCATTAATATTGTCTCGTACCAATTTTGTTTCATTTGGGCTAAGCCTATATGGTCTTCTTTAAACATTTTTTCTTTTTAATTTTCATTTCACCCGAACTAACTCTAATCGAAGGAATTCTATTAATAAAGGATGTTGTATGTTTTTCCAATAAATCTTGTAATTTATCTCTATCTTCTCCAAAATTTCTCATCATTTAAACAATAGTTTACAGTTCTTGATCTAATAATTTCGAATGTTGCTGGTGATATTATAACATTGAATCAAGGGGATAGTACTTCTCGACCAATGATAATATCAGTCTCAAATACTCATTGTCCAAAACATGAAGCAATACTTCAATGCAATCTTGGTTTTACATATGCCGCCACTACCTATACCTTTCAACATTACTACATTGTTAATTCTGTTACCAACTAATTTGACACTTATCTTTTGTTTTATTAATGAACTTTCCGCTCCAGAGTCGAACGTTGCTATAAACGTCTTACCTTAATGAACCATCTCTCCATTGGGCTCAACAACTTCGAAAAGCTCCATTCATCTGGTGCGTGTCCTTGACCTCGTACATTTTAGACTTACTGCAATGTGTCGAAATATGACCAACCTCACCATGTGTGTAGCATGAGACAACATTCCATCATCTTTTGTCCTAGTTTTTCATGGAAGTGACATTTTATTGTTGAAAGTTTCTGACGCTTTATGTCAGGTGAAGAATTTCCTCTTTTTCTTTCTTTTGTTGAACGTGAATTCTTTAAGATCGGTTTGCAGTTCATTCTGGTAAGCATATTTGAAGTAAGTGTTAGGCGCTGCAATCTGTTATCAACATGAGCCATCTTCGCAAGCATCACAGAAACTGCAATTTCCTCCACATCCATATCACGCCATTACGTGATAAGTGACGTCATCATACGACAAGCATAATTGGAGAGGCATTCACCATTCACTTTGTCAGAAACATAGCCGCTGGTGTTTCTACGCTTCCAAAACGCTGCATGAAAAGTTTCTTAAACTCGGCTCAAGTTATGTCAGGATAACGTATTTGTAAAAGCCACTGCGATGCACTACCTTTAACGATGGACTCAAGGCCATCACCAACGCGCTGCCTCTTACGGTACTTTCTGCCAAAATTATATTTACTGTAGAACACCACGCCGATGCGTCGGCGCCATCAAGGTCTGCGTTGAATTTTGGTAGCACAACTGTTTTTTATTTGTTGTTTCAGATGTCGCTGATTGTACAGCTTTGATAAGCTCGATCAAATTTTTATTTTGCATTTCCATTAAAATTCGCCATGGCCCATCTGATTCATTAGGTAGCGAGAGAGTGTGATCAATCGATCACAAACGAGGACAAAAAAACAGGTATGCCTTAATAACTAAAAGAGTTTAGTCCGCTTGGTTGCACTTTTAACGTGAATTTGGCAGCTGGTAAACATTGATAACATAGATAGATGTGAGAACAGTAGGAAGCCCAATCAATCATAACAATAAAGTGCCCCATTGACTAGTGACTACTGTATTCCGGCAGACCTTCATCAGGAATTTTTCTTTATATTTTTACTTAAGATTTAAAACATATGGCAATCATGCTATCGGTTTATTAATTGGTTGTTAGTTGGTGCCGCTCTTATTTACTTAATTTCCAAAGATCATTATTTTGTTCGTAAATAAGTATGATATAAGATGTCATCACACATTCATTAATAAACTTATGAACCTATTTCAAAATTCAGTAAATTGAGATATAATAGATTTTATATTTGCGTATGTAAAATTTACTACTCATAAGTACAGACGGCATTTTAATGATTAATGCTATATCAAAAAAATATAAATTTTTCCAATTATTAAATATTCATTAATAAACCAACCAGCATCTACCCGACCGAATTGACAACTTTTGCCACCTAAACTGTTGCGACGGTAAGTGTCGAGGAGCTACAACAGCGAGGCTCATAAAGCTTCGGACTCGCCTACTTATAACTGAAAATCACCAAACGAAAGCGAAAGAAGCACGTCAAGCACTAAGCGAGTATAAGCCCAATACCCCTGCCTGCAAAGCTCAATCGTTGCTAGACCGGGAAAATAGTATACGACTTAACAATAAGTTCGCTTCGCTGTCAGACCATGATGGTGCAAATGCAGAAGTGAGCGCCATGTATGCGACACCAGACTTGACGACTTCAGCCTCTCCCCGATATTTATCTCTGACGTAGGAAATAGTGACGTGCTATTAAAGGACATCCTGCTAGCTATTGGAAACAATAACTTTAACTTCAAGTCTGAAAAGGACAACCGTGTAAGAGTAATCTTGTGTGATAAGGAAAGCTTTTAAAAACTGAAAAGCTTCCTCACTTTCAAGGCAAAGGACGTGCGTGCATAACTTCTCTAAAGATCTGCATCATTCCACAGACATAGACGACATTAATGATTTCTTGACATATGTTTTCTGACATATCAGTCAGTAAAACTAATAAAAAGCCAAAATCTATCAGAATGGATCTGGAAGCTGTGACGAAAAAAAAATTATGAACCAATTTACAGCTAAGACGCTCGCGTCACTTTTGGGCAAATAATGCAAATAAATCGCCAGATAGTAAATGTTCTCCTTGTATCAGAAACCGATTTTACATCCCAATTCTTTTTGTTCTACCAACGTCTATAACAATTTGGCCGTCAATCATCCAAATGGAGCCGTCCGGGGAGGAGGTTCTTTCATCATCCGAGCCATGGCTATTGTGCGCCAAGGAACCACATATTCCACCATATTTTGGCAACTTTAACTCCAGATTCCTTACTGGAGGCGTCTTTAATGCTAAGCGGACCTGGTTGGGCTCCTGAGTAGTAAACAATAATGGAAGAACCTTTCACAAGTAGGTCGAAGTGCGCAGACTGGATTGCCACTCCACTGGAGCACCAGTATACTGACTGACGTCAAGAAAGCTCCATCTGCCCATAACATACTTATATCCGAAAGTATTGCTCCAAGCAGCATCCTCTTCATGTTCGTGCCACAGTTCGGTTCAGATAATGGTCAACATAGTCTAAATAAATTCAAACGGCCGAAATGTTTTTCTGAAAATGTATGAAACATACAAAAGGCAACATCTCAGACCCATGTTCTTAGTCAGGACAATGAGCCAAAATGATTAAAACTAGTGTCGGCCAAGCCGTTACTTTCGTCCGTCCTACTATAATTACGTTTAATATTTTTCCCTAATAGTCGCGTTCAATTGTAAAAGTTCAAAAAGTTATGGATGACCCGTGTATATTTTTTCATTTTACAATTATTATGCTTCTAGCTTAGATGTTACTGAAGATTGTATTTACCATTTGTAAGGGTCTTGCGGCGTGTGTTTGTGCGATATTTGTTTGCGTTTTGCTGAATAGCTTATAGAATGTAAATGGTGGATAAATAATGACATAACAGGAAACTAAAATAGGTGGCTAAAATAGCAACCAAACTATAATAGTTGTCGAACTTTAGATTGAGGTTATTAATAATACCAAATATAATATGATCAATTGGTTTTTATAAAGAAAATAACCATTTAACATGATGAATACTGTATTTAAGGCTCTAAACTTTCCTTGACACCACGTTTAAAAACCAACAAGAGCCGTTTGCAAACTTTGATCATACAAAAATTTGGTAAGCGAATGTAAAGATTGTGTTGGGCCACGCACCCGCTTAATGAGCTGCTTAAGTAAACATATTCAATAGTCAGTGGTGCAGCTTAAAGTAACGCACTTTATTGTATAATTTGCTTGCGCTGCCCACTGTACTTCTTCTAGTTGCTTTATGCTAAGCTTAAGTTGTTGTAAACACGGTCAAGCTGCCCACGCTCTCTCGCTGTCTTATCGCTCTTTCTTTCTTTTTGATCTGAGCACTGAGTGTTTTTGGTGCTCATGCCCTTATGACTACTATTCAATTTCGCTTTCGTCTCGTCAGCTGCATCAAGCATCGCTACAACAATAAATCTTCAAATTCGGAAATATAATTATTGTACTTACTGCAACAGCTAATAAAAAAGCTTATTAGCTAAACAGATTGTGATAAACACAATTAAAAGCTTTACTGAACTCGGTATAACATTCACAAGCTTTTAAAACTCTATTGACAGCTTAAATAGTTTTAATGAAAATGTTTAGTTAGCACAGATAGTAAAAATACGATGTTTAAGACCTTAAGGTAAACTTTTTACATTCGATGACCAAGAAATGCAACAAAGCCCATTAAATACAGTAAACCAAATTATTCACTTGAGTCATATAAAAATAACTTTTATTTAACTCTTTTAGTGCTGTGACAAAATTTTAAATCACCAGACTTAAATCTTGCTACATCTCATATAATCCATGTTACTTTTGTTAATTAGCAGATTGAGAATCTATTAAGCAATCAGAAAACAAAAGTAATCTCAGAACATTAAATTATCTTGCTATATCTATAATCAATGTTAATAATACTTCCAAGAAAAATTGTTATCAACAGCAATACACACACCACTTCTGCGATAAGGTGTTGTTTTAATAAAAGGAATATTTGTTATGTACAATTTAATTGCAACCTTAAACCATCCAAGCAGCTTACACCAAAAGGTCCGGAGCTTCCTTGATTTATAGTTAACGATTTTTGGATAAAAGCAAAGTTATTGATAGAATTTTTCAGAAAGGAAAATGCATTTCGAAATCTTTAAACGGAAGCTAAGTATCACAGTTATGAACTAACTAGCTTACACAATATCATATGCACTTCAGCGATTTAGGATTTTAAGGAATTTATAGAGAAAATATGAGAAGAGTGTGATATAGTGGGAGCAATGATAGAGTTGAAAGAACCAATGTTATACGAATACGAAAAATTATAAGAGGAGATAGAGGAATAAGTTGATTGGAAAAAGTTAGCAAAGAGGTCAGAGGAAGCTTGCTTTTTCAGTCCCAAAAGAGGAAGACAGACCAGAAGACTTTCTTTTTAACTTAACAATGTTAAAGATTTGCTTATGAATTTGAGCAAATTGCCTTATGCAACGTTCAAGATAATACTCGTAACATCAAGAACTTAAAAGATTACTTTTAGGTAAGATTATATCCGACAAAAACTACAAATGCGAGGTAAGATTAACGCACTTATGGATTATTATTCGATCTAGATAGTAGTTTTAGTTCAAAATAGTTTGAAATATATATAGAGCAAATTCAAGTCAATCATATTAAGATATCGCACCATAGTCGCCTAAAGCAAACGCATAAATAGAAAGAGTGAACCGACGGCAAGACCCGATTATTAGTAAACTCGTAAATTAAGATTTGGCAATTTGGTTTTAGTTTTGCAAACAGTTGAATAATATAGTTTCAACGAACCGTCAAAGAGTACCCTAGTATGAGACTTGGATAAAAATTCGAGAGAGCAAATGCCCATCAAAAATATAACAAGAAAACGGTGACATTTCCAAAAAATGAGTATCCAAATTTAGAAAACTTTTCATTTTAACAAAATTATAGGTATATTTTAGAAGATGTTGCGGGGTACTAGGAGGCAAGAATTCGGTGTACTACAAATAAATAAATAAAATTTCTTAAACAAATAATAATAAGAAAAGGCGCCGTCCGATCAGAATTTCCAAATTGTAGTAGATTATATGATGAGGAGTACCACACATGTGATTATAATTTTAAGAAATGGTAAAAGAAGGTATCAGGATTGAAGGAAAAAAATACTTACTGTGAAAGCCTCTGTAAAGAACAAGTTTAATTTATCCGACACCCCAAACATCCGACCTTGAAAGTACACTGCATCATATTACGTTTCAGTATATAGTTATAGGCACAGGCAATACTACAAACACTGCAGGAGCAGACTAATCATGCTCGTAGCAGTAAAAAAAAACACCTCAAGGAGAAGGACAAAAGGCTGGGAAGTGATGTGCGCCACTCGATACAGCTGTGATTCCTTTCCCACTGTTTTGTGCTCATTCAAGCGCAAAATGGAGCTAAGCAATGGACCCTCTCAGCATTCTCGATATGCTAGAAGACGAAATCTGATTTCAAACAAACTGAAATAACCCTGAGGGGCACTCCAAAAGCTTTCAGAACAACACTAAGAGAAACCCATACATCAACTACCTGACAGCCGGTAGCAAATGCCCCTGAATAAAACCAGAGCACCACATAACTGGGAAGGAAACAGATAATACAGCTTTACCTATCGAGCCTACAGAGCCAGACTTGCTGAAATGCCAAAGTTTTTGGAACGCAATGTACGACGCAATATTCCAAAAGACGGCGTCCAAGTTCGCTGTAGTCCAGGAGGCGACATATGGCGGAGATTTCCCAACACCCCACTTTCTATTTTGTACATAAATTCGCTTGTGAGTGTTCTTCCTTGTGCATTATTTACGTTTGCATCTAGCTTTCGCAAATATTTTTTTTATTTTGATCGATGTACTGCATTGCTATGCACAAATCGGAATTCTTCCGCCGTTGCTAATCAAAGAGTTAGCTTATCGTGTAGGAAGTTCAACATTTTGTGCAGCAAATAAAATTGCACTCTTAAGCAGGCAGAAGATTCCGCATCACCAGAATTTGGTTATTTCTACGAGTCCCAAAAATACGATCCATTAAATATGAGAATGTCTCACTATGCGAGACTAGTACATCAGCCGTAATTGCCAAGAAGTGCTGTGGTGCAGTTCGTTGTTCGTCCAATTGTGATGGTAAAATGTGAGAAACCAACTTTTTAAACATAATGTTGTTAAAACTGCTACAAAAATTTGACTGTATATTCTCCTTTTTTGTGTGTATTAAATATTTGTATCAGTGAATATTCACTACCTAAAGACAAAATCGACCGACTCGCTAAGTTAACAATGTTTTAATTGTAGTTAAAATAAAACTCAAATCTTAACTTTTTACTTTATAGCATGCACTTGAGCTAACGTTGTTTCAGATTATTTTAAAGTCTTTAATCTAGTGAATAACTATTATTTTTATCTTTATCAAAGATCACAACAATGTTGACATCTCATGGACGTCCCTATATATATATAATGTTTTAAAAAGTTTAAAAATCTGGGTACAGTTTTGACTTGTCGAAATACCTGTTAGCCAAGTCAAACTATTTTATTCTTAATTCTCAGTGTTATGAAATTATCTTGCACGTTGCAAAAGGCAATTCGCTCAGGACCCTAAGCAATTCTTTAACTTTGTTAAGTTAAAGAGAAAGTCTTCTGGACTGCCTTCCTCTTAGTTTCTTGGGACTGAAAAAGCTAGGAATGACTCCGCTTCCTCGGACCTCTTTGCAAACTTTTTCCAATCAACTTATTGCTCTGCCACCTCTAAAAATTTTTCTTATCCCTATAACATTGTTTCTTCCAACTCTTTCACTGTTCTTACTATATCACACTTTCTCTTCTTTCCTCTATAAATTCCTTAAAGACCTCCTACTCCGCTGGGCCAGACAATATTCCAAGTTGACTTCTCAAGGAGTGTAGCCGATCCCTTCTTTCTTTCCAACCCTTTGGAAAGAATCGTATATCATTCCTCTCCACAAAAAAGGTGGTAAGTCTAATATTACGAACTATAGGGTCATAGCTAAGTTGTCCGCCATTCCTAAACTATTTGAAAAAATAATAACCTCTTCCCTATAGCATCTCTGCAAGTCACTTATCTCCCCTGCCCATCATGGTTTTGTCAAGAGTCGGTCCACTATGACCAATTTGTTAGAATTTACTTCATCAGTTAATGATGGTTTCTTAACAAAAAAGCCAACTGATGTCATTTATACTGACTTCAGTAAAGCTTTTGACACAGTCAACCATAATATCTTACTTTCAAAACTCGACCGTATTGGTTTTCCTCCCTCACTTCTCTGTTGGATTTCCACCTATTTAAAGGGTAGAACCCAAAGA
>SCDZ01001230.1:0-11812 GCA_004143845.1 Drosophila lacertosa | reverse complement strand
TTTAGGCTTTTAGCAAGTAATTTCATTTGTAATTTATCTTTTAATAACTCGAGTTGACACTCGTTAAGTCAACCGTTTCAAATAAAATAAATAAATAAATAAATAAATAAATAAATAAGACTAGTTAAGACCATAAAATTCCTTCAAATCTTCTTTTATTCCGATTCGATATAAGCTATTTGAAATACGGATTAGTTTTTGTGTTATCATGTTTTAAAATTCCATTAAGGACCTTATATAATTTTTGACCGAGTAATATGATTTGTTTTGATACTTGTGACATACCTGATGTAACGCACATTACTTTTGAGAGTAAGTGTCACTCTGCCACATAAATTTAGTTTATGAATAAGTATAGCATGTAGACCACATCGGAGAAAATATAAAGATTAAACAGTATATATTGCATGGAAATTAAATATTTTCCCAAAGACAAGATATTGAGTCTTAATGAAACCTGATAACACTTTTATATTTTAAATAAGTAATATTGGTAACATTATTAAATGACTTACATGACTCAAAATATGACATACTTCGCATGGGCCTGTTTGAAATCATCGGGATACGTAGCTTCAATCGTTTCTTGAATTAGAACCTAGTTGCGCCATATGCAGCGTTTTCGATAAAAGTATATTTGCTGACTCCATCATTTCTCTTAATTGTTTTATGTCAAATTGCTTGGACAGTGGTGCGTACTACTAGTGCTGTTCACTAATGGCTTCGAGTTTTTAACATCAGTCGCGAAATTCGCATGGTTCCCATTGGAACTGATTGACTTGTATCTACAAATATGTGCAGTGGAGAATCTCCTATTACACTTGGGCGAAAGCAATAGCGCAGTCATTGAATATGGTTTAAGTCGTACATACCTTCGCGTTGATACTCATATGCTGATTCTATAATCCCACTTTATTTCTCGTCTGCAAATCTCTTTTATCAGCACTATGACGGTTAACAGTATCATAACTTCAAATGATCATGCGTAGATATACATATTTAAATTCAGGCACTTACGGTTTTAATAAGATTCGTTTGCCATTCAAGGACCCGGGACTCTGCTAAGGATTATATCAGATTACACATTGACTATACTAGAAGCCAGCATCGTATTACATTAGTAATTTTCTTTCATATTGGCCCAAAACGTCGATCACTAATGGCGAATGGGAAATGGATTGATATAAATCGAACTTGCCATTATCGTTTATTTGTTTCACACTAATGCAGATATGACTTCCGTTCTGTCATTTAGATATCTACATTATCATCTACAAAGTACTAATCAATAATGTCTTTCGCCATAACTGAATCAGAGTGTTAATATTCCAGAGCATTTATGATCTTCAAATAAATTTATTTATGTATTTATTTAATGAAAAAAGTTGAATTAACGAGTGTGAACTCAAGTAACTAAAATGTAAACATCATAAGATTACTTGCTAAAACCCTTAAGAAAATATAATAATATTTAATAACATCACCGACATGATAGGGATATTCCATTTGCCTATCCGGCTAGCTGCGCCCCTGTTCACAGAAAGTTTAATCAGTTATGTTAACAGAATCTACAGTTCAAATTAGCAGGAGTAATTAAAAATATATATCTGTACTAATGTTAATCTAAAACTATACTTAAAATTATCAAAAATGTCACAAGAAAGTGAAAAGTATTAAGTAATAAGTAATTTAAATATAAAGAAAATACATAGAAATATATGGCAAACCACAGAAACAGAGGGGTGAATATTTCGCCAGTCCGCCTGGCTGTCCCCCTTCTTATAGCTGGCAGTGATCAGTGATTTGCCGAAAATATGTAGAAAGCAAAGCAAGGGCAGAGAGATCACAGGAGAATATGTGATATAGGGTTTTATAATGAGTGCATTATACCCGAAACGATTTGAACAAGGCGTAACGCATTTAAAATTGGTAAGGAGCCCAACACTGGAATCAAAATCAGATGTGAGCTGTTTAAAAAAAAAAACTTATACATGCGTGAGAAATCAGTTTGAAACAGGGCATAGGCAACGAATTGCGCCACAGCCCTTCGTGGCTATAGCAGCAACTTTGTCGGTATCTCGCCCAGTAATACCTGAACACTGAGCACGCATTATATTCTCATATAACCAGCAATTAACGAATTGCGATTATGCAGAAACTACCGGCGCACGAAAAAAAAAACAAACAGGCAAACGCTCAAGAAGACGAATTTTTACACAAACAATGCTGTCGATCAAAATCAACAACAAATCTTTTCGAGAAAGCTCTGCAAATTTCAACAATTGACAATCAAGTACACTCGCGGTGAAATGTTAAGCAAAGGAAAACAACTGAAATGCTTTAAAATGAAATATCACAAAATAATACAGTTTAGAAATGCAAAAATAAAACTTTGCAAAATCAAAAAACCCACCTGATACGCGCCAGCTGAGAGTTCGCTCGATAGAAAACGTTAGTTTAACTCTTTGCAGTTACGGACTCTATGTTGCCCGTCGAATATAATCTGCTGTTTGTACAAATTTTTACCCTCTTAGTCGGTGCTCACGTGCGCAAGCTGGTGTATTTTTTCTTTATATCTGAAATTATGTGTACAATACTGGATAGTTCAGTAAAACATCCGCTGAAGCTCCCATTTTACTCTTTCCCTGTTGGCAGTTTGGTGACCAGTTTCATAAATAGGTAAGGATTTCCAAAGAGCCGCTTGCTGTTTGGAACTGCCTGCACGACGGCTGCAAGATATGTCATGAATGGTATGATCTGTAAAATGTAGTACAGCTGTGTGTACTGTTTAAAAGTTCCTTTGAATGCTTAAAGTATAGTTGATCCAACACAGTGTTCGAACTGCTTGGGTCAATAACCAGGCAGTTCAGTAACCATAAGTTATAATTTAATGGATTTGAAAAAAAAAAATGGGTTCTCTGGCTATCCGCCTAAATCGGGTATATCCGCTAATTTGCGTGTCGTCCTCATTCTCAGCGACTAGATCTCCATACTACAGATTATGGCGTTGAGATCCCTCAGCTCACGTGCCTTACATACATTCAACAGCTGCCTGCTTCATGAGCACTATGGATTACGCTGGTTCGAGGTCACAACAATGTTATGCTCGCGGCAATGATCAAAGAGTTCCGCCATCACAGACTTTGCTGTTAATATCCAAGTGACAGCCTGCATACTCAAATTACCGGATACTGCACTGAGTGTAAGATTCGGTAGTGACTCGCTAGCCGCTGTTTCCGGATTTTGATCGTCCACTTTTGAAACAGGAAATCGGACAGATCTATCGCTGCTAACACCCAATATACCCAGACTGCAGTTTTGGCTTATGCACCAGATCAAGTTACGACAGCAGACTGTAAGTAGTACATAAACAAGACGCCCCACATATAAATAATAAAAGGCGCTCGTCATCTACGGAAAAAAGTCGCTCAGAGTCTTATACATACAAATATTTTAACAATGATGGTAGATTTGTATTGAAAAAAATAGTATTGTCTTAAGAACATAGCTAAAATCTAACAGCAGTGACTTTCGGGTCAATTTAGAGCTTGACCGTTACTCCTTTCCACTTGGGAAATGGAGTTATGCACGCATTAACTTACACTCCTGATTGTGTCCCATTTTTAATTACATAAAATGAAGCAATTACCTCTGCGCTTGAGCCGGCTGATCTGGGACCCTCGAAAGCACAAATTTCGGTCTATTTCAGAAAGGTACCTCCATCTTGCACAACCATTGTCGGGATGTGTGGACTTGCGCTTAAGACTTGTTCTACATTTCCTATCAGACGATTAAATGCACGATTCTATTTTTCCCAATTAATCCGTAACATGGATATTTCTATTATTTCACGTAGCAACGGATTAAAAATATTTTCACACATCTTCGTTTTCATTTTAGAAGAAAACCAACATTCTGCCAATTTACTACCTTTAACTGAGTCATCTTGTGATTCAGCATACTGCCTCTAACTATATGGGCTTACTATATGGCTAACTGCCTCTGTAGCAAATGATTACTTGCTTATTTAAAAGTCTTTTAACTTCCATTTGATCTAGAAACTAGCTGTTTCTCAGTTAGATATTTCGAATATTTGCTTTTGCTAATGAGCTTTTAAATAATTCTGTTGACTTGTAACTAAATGTCACTCAGTCTGTCTCTTAAGTAGAGCGAATTGTTTTCGCCTTTACTCCTCAAATCACCTTATTCCTTCAGCCCAGAATGATTAGATGGCATGCTTGACCTTTCGTTGTTTCAGATCAATTCGATTTCTAATCTGTCTAATAGAATTCTTGATTTTATCTTTATCAACGACCATATTAATGTAAATGTCCCCTCTGTCTGTCCCCGATGATATGTAATACCCTACATTAGAACTTACTTTATGTTGCAAAAGGCAATTAGCTCAAGACCCTAAACAATTCTTTAACTTTGTTAAGTTAAAGAGAAAGTCTTCCGGTCTGCCTTCCCCTTTTTTTCTTGGGACTGAAAGAGCAAGCAATGATTCCGTTTCCACGGACCTCTTTGCTAACTTTTTCCAATCAACTTATTCCTCCCCTAATAATTTTTCTATCCCCATAACATTGTTTCGTTCAACTCTATCATTGCTCTTACTATATCACACATTTCCCTTCTTTCCACTATATATTCTTTAAAAACCCAGACAATTTTCCAAGTTGTCTTCTCAAGGATTGTAGTGGTTCCCTTCTTCGTCCATTGCTTAAGCTTTTTAAAATATGCCACGAATCAGTTGTCTTTCCAACTCTTTATAAAGAATCGTATATCATTCGTCTCTACAAAATGGTGGTAAGTCTGATATTACGAACATAGCATAGCTAAGTTTTCCACCATCCCTAATTTTTTTTAAAAAATAATTACTTTTTCCTTACAGCATCTCTGCAAGTCTCTAATCTCCCTTGCCCAGCATGTTTTTGTTAAGAGTCGGTCCACTGTGACCAATTTGTTGGAATTTACCTCATTAGTTAATGATGGTTTCAGTAAAGCTTTTGACTCTGTCAACCATAATATTTTAATTTCAAAACTCGGCCTTATTGGTTTTCCTCCCTTACTGCTCTCCTGGATTTTTTCCTATTTAAAGGGTATTTATATTGTTCTAAGTGTATGTTTATGACGTTTAGCCGTATAACATCCCATGTAGTTAGCTATACCATAGACAATTTCCCCTTACAGCGCATCAAGGCTGTTAAAGACCTCTAGTTCAAAAGTCACACACCTCTATCGTAAACGAAGCTAAGAAAGTTCTGGGCTTTAGGTATTACGCGCTGGTCAAAAGAGCTTAATGACTCTTTCACAACTAAACTTCTATACATCTTTAGTACGTCCGCAGTGTAAAATTCATCAGGATCGGATAGAGTCTGTTCAAAAGCAATTTTTGCTTTTTCCCTTACGTGGTTTAAACTGGTATACGAATCATACTCCAGCAGGCTTTTACTTGTGAATCTACCCTTTTCTTTTAGGTCGTTTAAATTTATTTGTCCCCTTTCGACCTACTAGAAACTACTGTCCTCTCCTTTTGTCTACGTGCACAACGGATTACGCCTTGCACAATTCATTTCGGGTACTATGCAGTCAGTATAATACCCTATATCAAGTATTCTTCTCTGAAATCTCTCTTC
Organism: Drosophila lacertosa; assembly: GCA_004143845.1. Classification (NCBI taxonomy): domain Eukaryota; kingdom Metazoa; phylum Arthropoda; class Insecta; order Diptera; family Drosophilidae; genus Drosophila; species Drosophila lacertosa. The sequence goes on along the minus strand of SCDZ01001230.1, from coordinate 6,176 downwards.
CCCTAATCAAATCTTTGCTTTCAGCATATCTTCGGCAAATTACTGATCACTCTCAGCTATGATAAAAACATATTTCTTTATCAAATACATAATCTCTTAATTTAACTTACATGCGTCCCGAAGTATTGCAATATTAATAAAAAATTTGCATTTGAAAATATTTTCATTATAAGATTTATTAAGTTAAAAAAATTATTAATTGTTGGTTTTGGTTTTACCTCGTTGTCAATGTAAAGACCCATGGGCTTAAATTATTAAAGAAAACACTTGGTATATTTAAATCAAATCAATAATTTATTTAGGGACCGGTACTGTTGGCACATCAAAAGTGTACAGCCTACTATTTTGCACTACTCAAACAGTATGTAAGACTGTATTATATTGTTAATATGATCAGATAATAAATTAATTTATCTGAGTGCAATAAATTTGTAAAGTTATCAATTGTAGTAAAGCACCCTCTGGCGTGAATAAGAATTAATAATTTGAACAAAATAGAAAAGAACCAAGGGAATCTCTGCTAGAACAACATAGGAATATAACAATTGACAAATATCTAATAAAGTATTTTAAAACTTTAACAATAAACTGTGTTGGCAGAAGATTTGTAAATTTGTTTTGAGTGCTACATCTACATAGTCCACGAGGGTGATGGAGGCTTTTATTGACAATGCTTAAGTCCGCTACTACTATTAAATTCGAATGGAATCTCCTAAACTTCACCAACTACGCTTTAAAAAACACCGGAATTATAGTATTTTAATTTATAATAAATTAAATTAAATTAAAATACTAATTTATAATATCTTCAGCATTTTCCTAAAAGCTAGAGCTAGAAATGAGGTCATTTACGTAAAAATCACGACGTGGTATTTCTAATCAAAAGAGGATCGTTGCCTGTTAATCTATGGTCAGGTGATACATCATCACCACAGGCAAATACAAAAGCATAAAGTGGCTCATTCAGTGTATTTACCTCACTAGCACGCAAGAAGTCCATATTGGCGATGTATTCAAGTGACAATAGAAAATTTTTGTATACATTCGATCTCATTTGGGCTTAGTTTAACTTCTTCTTGCGTGAATTCAATTTCATTCCTTAGAAAGTCGGATTTTCTAAGCTCGCCAACTCGGGTGCGGCTGTAGAGTTGTACAGGTCGCATGGTATGTTGTATAGTTCTAGACTTTGATATGTATATACAGTGGTATGTCGGTGTCGGAATAGTTTGTTACTTCACAATTGCTAATTCCACTATTAGCTTCGTAAATACCTCCCGGGATGGGAGGTTTGATTTTAGCTAGGAGTGGAATTCTAATTTTGCTTTGTTCGAAAATAAGGTTAATTTGGATCAGTAAGTATGTTTATGGTAATATTTTCGGTTTGCAATTGGTTCACGAACAAGTTGATGTTATCATTTAGCTGTAACAAGAAGTCCATCCTAAGATTCCATTAAAGAATGTGTGGAATTTAAAAAGTAAAAATTTGATGTTCCCGGTTTGTTTGAATTTTACAATTATTGGTATAATTGACTCTTCATGTACTTCGAATTTGTCAATAGCCGTTTTAATTATTAGAGGGGATGCGACAGTTAAACAATCTTTTGTTGGTCGGGGTCAATGAAGAAGTTTGTGGAACCGGTATCTAGGAGGAACTTTAATGGAATATTCTGCTGGATTATCAGTATTAGGTATGGTAGGGATGTGCCGTGAGATTGGATTTTTATAAATGCTGTTGGGCTGTAGAGGTTTGTACTTAAAAGCTGGGAGTACCTGTTGAGTTTCATAAAGCTTGTGGCACTTGTTTAATGTTGTTTAAGTTTTTGGATTTCTCATCCGCGGATTCTGTGTGTTTGTGTTGCTGCGAGACTGTCGGTTATTGCTGTTTGGATTATTGTATCGTTTATGAGTATTTTTGTTGTACAATTGTGTATTGTTTCTTGGGGGGTACGGTCTTGCGTGGTTCTGGTGTGAGCGATTAGTAGTTTCGGCGGACCCTTTGTTTTGGTAACAGAAACCCTGTTCGATTTAGGATTGCTCATAAGCTTGTTCAATTTTATTTGGACTTTTGTGTCTTATGAATGGTTGAAGAGGTTCGCGAAGGATTACCATAAATACGCTTAATGAGATGTCGTTAAAATGTCTTTTTTGGCATTAATTGCTGAGGCTATTATCGTAAAGATTAGACAGTAGCTTTCCTCTTATATTGGTTACAGCTGAAAACAATTGCTTCAGTTATCGCGTATAAGAATTGCCTCGGAATTCTTATGACTGCCAAAGCAGTCCAAAAGCTCACTACCTCTTATTGGCATTATAAATTCCTCAACTTTGATTATAAATTTGACTAGCTGTCCAGGGCTGCCATCAAAGATAGGCAGTTCTTTATTAAAAGCTAGGATGGTAGTAGAGTTTAGGTTGCAGGAAATTTTATTTATTCCGCCGACCGTGTTATTGAGACTGAAATGTTGCCTCAGTCCATGTTTGGGTTTGTGGGCAATGAAATTATAATTTCTCTATTTCTAATAAGTTAACACCAGTTACAAATTTAAGTTCAAGTTAAGTTCATTTGCGTTAAGAAAATGTTTGAAACACACACTATTTGTTAAGTCTTTGTAATAATTTGAATATTATACCAGTATATTATACTACTGAATACCCAAATTTTTCGGAAACTTTTTTTTCTAATTAAACAGTAAAAAAAATTAATATTTTACAAATTAGGATGCAAATGTGCGTAAGTTACCGTACAAGATAAAGTCCCTCATCTTCCGCGTCTGGTCATCATAAGGCAGAATGTGCGACCCAAATGTGAACACCACTGTAGACATAATGTATTTTCGCAAGCCTTAGCAGTCTATGTTAGCTATAAGAACTTATTAATAAGCGCAGCAGATCCATTGTATAATTTTGTTTTAAGCAAAACAGACGTTAGTCCTTTGAAAAGGAGGAGCATTGTTTGGTCTCTATCCTCTTCCAATGCTAAAACTGTTGTTACTAAGTCATGTTATCAGTCATTCGCACACTCATTAAGGCTCAATGAAATAATATTCTTACATTCCGACTAGTATCACCTTTGCATTTGAGACATTGATGTAACCATATTTCATTTTTATATTTCACCAAAATCCCGTTTTAATGTCTGCGTTCCTCTTGATTATATAATGAAAGTAATTTTTGACTAAATGGTATTTTAGCCTGTGTGCCTAGATAATGGTTAAAGTTACTTTATAGACCAAACTTAAAACGCTTTAATTTGGTTGTCCGGTGATCTTTCATCTTCCTAGTAAGATGTTTTTCATGATTCCTTTCAATACGAAAGACAAAGAGTGTTTAAATGTGCAGGTCTTTTATTTCATCATCTTATCATTGGCTAGGTGTGGGTCGCTAACCAACCACTTTCTGGAACTTTTATTTTTTGTAATGGAAAGCATTCAAAGCAGAATGACTTAATGCATTATCTATACTAACATATTATGTTATTATTTTTATTATTAAATATTATATTATTGAATATAGTTACACTATATATGTATGTATATTTATATATATATAATAACATAATCACTGGCAAAACCTTCGCAACGTGACATATGTACGTTCACGACTGGCGCATGATATAAGCGGCTGAGTCCGATACTCAAATTTCACTGACAAAGCATTTATAGCTTAAATACATTATTGTATATGAGCTGCGCTCTGCATATAATATAAGCAGACCGACCTTTATAAAACTCAAATTTTAAGCTAAACTTCAAAATAAACGCATGGAATTATAATCACGTTGCCTTTTATTTATTCGGTGTCTACTCTTGTCCAAATAGACTGGCAGTTAGTTCGACTCAAGAGTAATAAAATTAAATACTATATTGGTGTAGCCGGTAGGATGACATATTGATGCGATAGCTAGACTACTCAATTCTCTAATCGTCATCCGCTAAAAAACTTACGTAAACGCATCTCATGGCGGTCTAAAATCGTTTCCAGTTTATATTTATAATATAATCCTAGAATTTGAATTGATAACCTCCAAACACAATTGCATACAACAACTTAAAAGCCTTGTGCAAACGCTCAAAAATTTGCTGGAACCATAAATCCAACACGATTGGTTATTTCACAAAAAGCGAAATAGCTTGAGTGCATAAATTTACACAATAAGTGAAATATTTTAGAGCATAAACTTATACGTAGCGAAACGAGAACAAAAAAAAATAAATTAATAAACATTAATTCTAACAACAAGTACCAATGCTAACATTCACTAACATCAGCGCAAGAGTTAGCGCAATTGTCAGAAAAGTCGCATAGACTTTATTCTGGCCCAATACCATACTGTTAATGAACGGCAAAACTCATCATCTTTTGACATATTGAAAGGAATATCAGCGGCAATATTATTTGTGCGCTAGGCATCTTCAACAAACCAACTGGACGGATCTTCGCCCACAACTCATCCTCAACTATAAGCCCCAAGTGTCAAACCATCAGCTACTGGAGGATTTCCGGAATACACAATACCGAGGTAACATAAGACAATTTTTAGAAGAAAAGAAAACAAAAACAGTCTCCTCATACTTATCTCAAAATTGTGAACCATAAAATACCAGACTTTAGATCCCTAATTAATATATCACAAGAAAAAGGTCTTTACGAAGGACCAATTTCATAAAAAACTAGTTCAAAAACCAATTGCAAATCAAAATATAGATAAGCCTTAAAATAAAATATTTAACAAACAAATTAATAATCAAACACTATCAGGCTTTCTCAACCATCCTATAACTCTATACATCATTACAATTCCCTGGAATGAACTTTATCCCACAACACCGACCCACTTTCATTCAACATCAACCAAACACACTTATGACACAAACATCAAGACCACACCTACATATATTCTAATAGACATATTGCATTTGACCAAAACCGAATTGGACTTGGATTTGCAGGTTTACCAAGAGAATCAGATAGTGGACAATCCAAAATGAGCTTAGACGAGAATAGATATCAGGTAGAAATGTAAAACCAATACCAGTTAACTAATAATCTCATATACCCTTACTATTTAGATTATTATCAAACCAAGACCACTACTTCTACTTCAACTTCCTTATCAAGCGCATTATGTCTCTAATCAAGCTAATACCCCAGACCAAACAGAAGAAGAACAGCAGACTTTAACTGAGAAAACACTCAGAGACAGAACAGGCAGAACATTTTCAAACCAGTAGATAATAATTAAAAGTAACGACAACAATTTAAAGTGACTCGAAATATTTTCAATCTTCCCAACAGTCATCTGATTCATACCAGTAATGGTTCCCTATAACTCAAGAGTTTTTGATACACGCTTTAAAACGGAGGAGCATTGTAGCATTTTATATAAATGTATATATAAGTTGTCAATAAAAAAAAGTTTAGGTGCACATATACGCTACGAAATGCGAAATATACAAACATGTACTTACTTTTGCTCCCCACTTTATATGAAAACAAAGATAAAAACATTAATTATTGTATATATAAGTGGCGTGATACGGTTTGCAAATTCCCTATAAGATATTTGTGTGAGTGTGTTTTGAAATAGTCACATTGTTTGTTGGACGCAACCAGTCGCTTATGCTTGATTGTGTCACCCAAACCAGTGTAATACGCTTGTTTGATCACGTGTATTTGTGTCCGTTCGTTTGGCACTATAATACTTGTCGGTCCAAGTTTTTCTGTGTTGAAAGGGCCCCTGCAGCTCGTGGCTGTAGCCGTTTGAACGTGTTTGTTTGAAGGGTAGGAACCACCGGGCTTACTGGGCGCGATAGCCTACGCTGTCGAACCAGCCACTGAAGTTCTATCAAAGTGTTAAAGCAATCACCAAATAAGACCAGTACACATACAACATCATACATAGTATATATAATTTTTCTTTCAGTGTACATCAAAAAAGAATAAAACACAAAACTGTGGAGATTTAAACTTTATTCAAGGAGGTACAGATGTTGTCCCAGTGGTGTCAGCTTAAGAACTAAATTATGCTATTGCGGTTTTATAAACATGAAGCGTGAGTTTCAGGGAAGCTGCTGGACGACGCAATATAAATTCTTTGTGATAAAATGAAAGATTACTAAACATCAAGTTTATTGCTCTCTTTAAATTGTTGGTTTTTGACAATATTTTGTTGAGGA
>SCDZ01001229.1:0-13039 GCA_004143845.1 Drosophila lacertosa | reverse complement strand
ATATATATATATATATATTCATATATATATATATTTATATATATATATATATATATATATATATGTAAGTAAAATATCGGAAGGATAACAGGCAACTGCTGATTTCAGCTTTAAGGTTTTAAATCGTGCATAATCATGTGACCTGGCCAAAATTTGGGTTCACAAATAATTGAGAACGAGTCACGAGGAACACAAATTTTAAAAGAAGAAATTTCTCTTATCTTTCTTTTATCTGTGACTCTAGCAGAAGTTTTGCTAGCAATAAATGCAGCTACGACTTCACTTGTGGTGTCAGAGGAAAGTCTTGACACAAACACTTGCTTGCGCGGCGGAACAACATTTAAAATTGGCACAGGAGGGGTAGAGGTAGAAGTGCTGGTAGAAGTTTGAACTTGAGTTCGGGAGGGATACTCAGTCTTACTTTGGATACGAAAACAAATCTTGATCGATAAAAAGAAAAAAATAATGAATGTATTACAAATATAAAGAAACCCAATTTGATATTTCATACAGATAACTACAACAGAAATGATTAAGTATGTCGATCCCAAACAAGCAATCTAACTGAAACTATTATCACACAAAATTGGCAAAAATCAAATGCTGATATAAAAATAAATGGAAATAAAATTATAAGAATAAGCCAATGTAAACTTGAAATTGAAAATATAATATCAACCGAAAATTATTTTAAGCCAGAACTACACCTAACACCTTTGTACTTACCACTAGAAATAACAAAAAACAATAATTGACAATACAAATTCATTGTTAAACTAATATCACAAAACAATTATACAGCTAACCTAATTATAACAATTATAATAATTGTTTGCATTATAATATTTTTGTATTCAAAATATGTTTCACAAAATCCACTTATGTTGTTATACTTTAAGATAAAAAATAAAATAATGCAAGTCTAACCCAAACACCAGAAAGCCATTCAATAGAAATAGAAATGACACAAAATTTATTGCCCACATTGTACGCATCAGCTTAAACAGAGTCTTTATTTAAGGGGAGGGGATGTTACGTATGCACTTATTCATAAGTCCGATTCACACAAATATCACATAAGTTGATCTACACAAGCATCACACAACAATACATACAAAAATACAACAACAGATAAGATCGATCCACACAGCTACTCTTAAGATCCACTGCTCAGTGAGGTAAATAAATAATTAAAAAGAATACAGTTTGATACTTCAGCAGCAAAACTTTATGTAAACACAAATCAATTGGGGTACCAAACAAAAATTCTGTATTTCACATTTCAGTCTTGAACTGAATCATAAAGTCAACGAACGGAAGTTAACTCGACTCAAACCTAACATTGTAAAATTAATATTTTACTATATATACATGTATGTATGTATGTATATATTTTGCGAGCAGTTTTCCTTTGGGGCAGTCTCTTGGGGAGCCCCAACAGCTGTTTCATCTTTTAAAGCCGCCTGTTATTAGTGAGGGGGTGTTGGAAATGGGAGTTTTGATTCTAAGCCGCATCGTGTGAACTTTTATTGAACGGGATATTTGTTGATATTAAGTTAAATGTATGTGTTTAGTGTATTTATACTCCTATTGCTTCTAGATTATTGCCTAAGGGTAATGATATTTGTTGTACTGATTTGTGTTAAGGGATGGCCACGCCACCTTTGTCAGTGGGGGCGCTTGTCGGATTTGCTTTGTAGTTTACTGAAATTCGAAAAATAGTTGAGGGGGAAAGTGCGATTCTTAAATAGATATAATTTTTGAGTTATGTAATTTTTTTAAGATAAGAAGTTAATTGTAGTTATTTTCGTATCCATTTATATTCCATTACATTATTGTTACAAGGTTTCTACAAGGGTTGTGGTTTTGTCTTCGGTGTTACTGTTGTTTGATGTTTCGTGGTGTGATTGCTTTTTCATGATTTTCTTGATTTCTGTATCGTTTTGTGTTCTTAATGCTCCAGTATTACGGTTTCATTTATGTTTCGTAGCTCGTTGCAATATATAACTCATTTTGTAAAGTTAAATGATTACTTCTGAGAAGCTGTTATGTCGATGTTAGTCATATTAGTAAGTCTTATCAGTTTTATGGCTTGTAGCTTGTTTTTGGCTTTGAGCAAGAGTGAACCGTCTCTAGTCTTTTGCAAGAGTGAACTTCCCCATTGCAGGCATAGTCCTTGGTTTTTTTTTTTTGCTATGAATGGTGGTTTCTGTCTGGGCTTAAGCCCAAGTAACTGTTTACAAGTTGATGCTGTTCTTTTTTATTTTAAGATTTGTTTTGGATTTGTTGTTGTGTGTCCCGATTTGCTGATAAGGTTTGAAAAGCTTTAGATTGTTGTAACACGTCTTATCTTCACTGATATGTATATAATATCTTGTAGCATATACTCTTGTTATATCAATTGGCGTTAAAGCAATACCATTTTTTACCGAATTCAGAAGATATGAGAAGAATCTTATTAATTGATACATTCACACACAATCACATTTTTTTTATGTAAGCCTAATTTTTAAAAGAATTCTATCACGTTATACAAAACATGCAACAATTGTTTCTAGAATGTTCAGCGATAGCTACTACTAATTGTGAACATCAATTCCACTAAGAGTGTATCACAGCTTATGTTGCTAACCGCAGTTATTAAATCTAACTCTCATATCCCTCAACGTCAGCTAAAAATGAACCATCACTTCGACAGGATGTTCGTCATAGCTAACTGAAACCAGAGAAAATTACTCAGATTGTGCAAGGATTGGGCATTAAATATGACGACTGTTGAAGAGTTTCTTTATAGAGTTCGTGCCTTAACCGCAGATACTCTACAGAGTGATTTTACAGTGCTATGCAACACCTTACACGTATTACTTGCAGGTGAAGCCCGTGGTATAGGTATTGGTATTGGAGGTATCGAAAAGACATTTCAGATGTAGTTTGCTAAGAATTTTGCGAGTCCTTTGTTAGTCATTATCACGACCGTAAGATGACGATACAATCATGGAAGACATCAGAGCACGTAAGCAAAGAGCTTTAAAACTGTTTGATGCATACTCTAATGACATTATGACATTAACATGTTGGCTTTTCATGCCGTGAGACTAATATAGACTAGTTCAACAACTAACAAGGAACTTAGTGTCGAAAAAAAACACAAGCTCTCTTGTTCGTATCAGTACACTGCACTGCTCACTTGCGTCAGCTTGGACATAAACGTAAAAAATTCATGGGCGATAAAGAATCTAAGTGAGTAGGCAAGAGCGAAGCATATTTAAAGAGCACGAAAAAGTTTGTCTCAGCGTTGGTTGTGGATGCTTTAAGACATAAGAATAAACCGCCAGTCTGCCCGAATTGTGAGCAGAAAGGACCGAAATAATACAGACCCTGATATCTTGTACGTGCGAAGATCAGCAGACAAATCATCTGCCATGTCACACAAAACCATATCATGAACGACTTATAGAGTACCAATAAAAATGAGAAGGATATTTCATTCGAATGTGCTAAGCATTCTGTACGGGGCGAAAAGATCAATGAATCGCTTGTGTAACTTTTGAAGCCGAGCATACACATCTGGGCTTATTGGATACTGCAGCTAATGTAAGTTGCATTAACTATACACAAGCTACAACATACTGGTCTCAAATAAAGCAAATTCGTTAAGTACCATCTAGCATAAAGATACATGCTTTTTGTATTTTTATTTTTATTTCTGCATAATTACCCTACTTTGTAAAATTTATGTATAAAAGAAATGAAAAGTCGTTCGCTTTATCATTTGTGTAAGTTGCTCTTCCGCTGTGACCGTAAGTCATTTATATATTTATATACATTAATTTATTGTATTAATTTTAACTAAAGCGATGTCAGTGCTTTGCTTTTTTTGGGCCTGATTTTGATTTCTGATTTCTTTTTGCCCAACATTCTCATCGTTTTGCTTGAGTGTGATTGTTTTTCCTCGTGTGCTGTTACTTTTCTCCTCCGCTTTGCGTTTCGCAACGAAACTAGTTTAACCCTAAAAGTAAATTTGAAATGTCGTGCTGGAAAAAATTGGACCCTTTTAAGCAAGCAGAAGACTGGACCACCGCAATTTGTTAAATGCTGTTTGTATGAGAATATTATGCGTGCTAAATATGCAGGTATTAATGAGCGAGATACTGACAAACTCGCTGCCATACCTAAGAAGGCATGTGGTGCGATTCGTTGGTCATGTTTGCATCTAGATTCAAATTGATTTCTCAAGAATGTTGTTCTTTCATCTACAATGTTGTCCCTATTCCCTTCCCCCTTATTAACCCCCTTGGCGGCTAAAAGCCTAAAAGCCGAAATCAGCAGTTACCTGTCATCCTTCCGATTTTTTGCTAACCTATCAGAATGTTAGATGGCTTCAGTCCAAATTAAAAATACTTTATTTGAACAACATTTTTGATTGTAAAGTACTTTTAAATTCCTACTCTATATATTGCCAAGATCGACCTACTCGAAGAGGTGGAGGGGTGTTAATTGCTGTTAAAACCTTGCTTGAGTCGGAAATTGTTCAACTTACATCGAGATAAATGCTGAGATTATTCTTCTAACATTGAAACTTATATACAGCACATATCCTGCCTGGCCTATTCGTTGTAATGGGTGATTTTAACATTTCAAACAATTCGTAGTCATCTTTCGCCTCCTCAAATTAACTTATTTATTCAGCTAAGCATGACTTTCTAAATGGCATGCTTGACCTTTCGTTGTTTCAGATCAATTCGAATTCTAATCTGTCTAATGGAAATCTTGATATTCTTTACCAAAGATCACCTTAATTTAAATGTCTCTGGGACCTCCCCTCTGTCTGTCCCCGAAGATATGTATCACCCTACATTAGAAGTCACTTTATGTGATTGCAAATCTTCCAATTTGCATTTACCCCCATCTTGTAATCTCCGCCTTTTTTTCGTAGAGGAAACTACGCTTTATTAACTGAGCTTATTTATACAACCGATTGGTCAATTCTGTATGATGCAGTTGATATAAATATTGCTGTTAACTTCTTTTATAAAACTTTGAATTCACTCTTAGATGTGTGTATTCCATATAGTATCCCCTTGACCAATTTTTCTAAAGCACCGTGGTACACTTGTGGTATGCACATATCGAGAGCTTACTGTGCTCAGCACTATGTCCAGTATATACTTCATATTTACCAATAAACATAAATACTAGAAGGCAAAACACTTCGTCTTTGTTGCATAAATAGATGTCATATTAAAGTGCAGTTCAAGTGCCCTGAAATATGGTCGGCCACGAATGCCTTGACTACAGATAAGCCGCGTCAGCATGTCTCATATGCAATGACCACTGACATATGTACATAACACGCTTTGACCCAAAAGCGACGTTTTTGCCACTTACATATAAGCTATATATATTCGTTTTATATGTAATATATAAAACGACTGATTTACATAATGCAGCGCTGCCACTGAGGATTCCGCAGCCTTAGGCTTACGAATAATTAAAAACCAATTATAAGGATGAGAATAATAAAAACCTGGGTAGCGATAACAACAGTCGCTCCCTCTAAAACTTAAAAACCAAAGTGTCTAAATATAAAAACCACATGGCTACCGTGACATAGGTCACTGAAAGACCTGGACTGGAACCTGGACTACAAAAACAACAAAAAAAAACCGGTTGTAAAACGTTTGAAAGCCAGAGGGCAGAACTGCTAAAAATTTTCAACAACAATATCGTTTTATGTTGGATCAACTCGGTCAAATTACATGCCGAAGTTGAGGACATAAAAATATTATTAGCAATTTGAAAAAGCAAATCGCCAGCTACTGTAATAGTGCAGTACAAAATATTTAAAAAAAATCATTAATACAATCTCCACCTACACTGATAGAGATTCCGAAGCTGAAAAAGACCTGCCCCAATGACTGCGAGGGACCACTAAACTCACCTTACTGTGAGTACACCTGTGCTGCCAGCACCGGTGCCAAATCGTAGAAGCAGCAGCCTGTGCAGCCAGCACCGGCACCACCTGGCGCACCAAGTCGGACGGATAAGTGAACCGACAGCGCTTCCTAGAGCGCATTTTTTTTATATGGCACTGCCCTATAAAAACACACAAATTAAATATGTTAAAGCTAATTTAAAAATTTAAACTTTATACATGAATGAATATCAACAGAATTATCAAATCTGTTGAAAATTAAAATCTTGATTCAATTGATCAACATATAAACAAACATATAATAAATATAGCACCCATAAAAATGGGTTTAATAGATGCAAAAACAGTGGACTCCACTGCCAATGTAATCAATAAAGTAGAAGTAGAGTAATAATAATGACCGCCCATCTATTTTTTAAATTTACAAACTACACAACAAGTGTTTGAAAAATAAATATTTGAGCAAGGCGAATGATCTTGATAAGATCTAAAAATAAAAAATTTGAGATAATATATGTAAATTCAGAAAAAAAAAAACTTAATGACACATAAATAAAGAATAACCAAAGCATTACGAGATCAGGTAGTTAAATGTTAGATATGGAATGACAACAAATACGCATAATCCTACAAGACATTAAGAAAACATTTGATAAATCTAATAACTGGCTCTCACAAAATAGAAATATTCTTACCAAAACGATGAACAAACATGCAAAGATATTTTAATGAAGCACGAATGCTAATACATACATAACAACAGGGAAAATCTAAATCAAGCACACTGGACATTAGTATCTAAATTGTTGGTCAAGTTTCGATTAAATTTAGTATCAGTTCAAAGAAGATATAATCTAGATATATCGATATCGACAATCTTAAATACTCCTTTGACAGTTGGAACTAGTGAAGAATTAAGCCCAATAGACCAGGAAGATATAGATTCATCGGAAGAATACGAATCGGAAAAAAATATTGACCCAGAAATTAAAGAAAAAGATATACAAGATCTTTCTATACCTGCGGTAATAAAGTTACCATAACTAGAAGAAGGAAATTATTGTTCGGAATTCGAAAGTATCTCCAGCATTATAGAACAAAAATCAGTAATCATGACGCAAACCAATATTCAAATTATAAACACTGCATCCAGGATTATACCGAACTTCAGCGGTAAAGCTGAAAACCTGCGTAGTTTCATGGATGCGTTGGAAATAATAAAAACAATACAGGACGTGCATGAAACTTTAGCTGAGTCTCTAATAAATACAAAACTAAAAGGACCAGCTAGGAATATAATAAGCAATGAGAGTACAATAGATCAAATAATAAGAAGACTTAAGATTATTGAATCTTTCACAGAAAATCAAAACACCTAACGTTTATACTTAAAAAATAGAAAAGTTAGCTGTCTCTAAAAGGAGCATATATTAAAAAAGAATATACCCTAGAACAAGCTAAATCTTTAAGTACCAAACAGACTGTATCACCAATGATGAAAAATTTGCCTAAATAAAGATATTAAGGCAGTTATGCGTTCTCGTCTGTTCAACAATGTGGACGAAACAATAGCTACAATTTTTGACACATCCAATGATATAGTCAAAGAAACAAATTCTATTATGTATTACCAAAATTACTCACAGCGTGGTGGAAATCGTGGTCGTGGTAATTATAGAGGCCGTAAATATAACGGAGGCGGCCAAAGGTACAATAATAATAATAATAACAGAGGCAGCTCAAATAGAGGTAATAGAAGTAACAATCAAGTGCGAGTCACACAAGGTAACTCGAAAAACGCTCAAACCCCTTGACCAACAACACATAACAATTTTTAACATAAATCTAAATCTCAGCAGCATAATGAAAATACACAACCAAAAATATAATAAGCTATTAACATTACTTATAGACTAAGACTAAGATATCAATTCTTAAAAAAAATAACTTATGTTCAGAAATAAATCAAGCTTTCACAACAAATATAACAGAAATTGGTCAGGGAACAATACAATCAATCGGACTAGCTACAATTGATTTACTAATCGATTATTTCATAATCAGTCAAGACTTCCAAATAGTTAATAATGAATTTCCCGTACCATGTGACGGAATCTTGGGACTTGACTTCCATCGAAAATTCAATTGCATAGTAGATTATCACAACGATGAATTAATACTAAAACCTCAATCTCCTAACTACCAAATACATGCTCCACTATTACACAATGATACTGACAATTCAATATTATTACCAGCAAGGTCAGAAGTGATAAGAAAAATCACACTTCAGACTTATGAAGATACTGTTTTAATAATAAATCGGGAAACTCATCCTGAGGTATTAATACCTAAAAGCATAGTAAAAAGTAATAGTGCAATACTTCGTATCTTGAATACAACAAGTGAAATTATAAATATAAAAAATCCAAAGATTAAATTCGAATCAATAGAAAAGTACAAAAATAAAACATTCACTAACAATAAAATCAATAGAACAAATGAAGTCTTAACCAAATTAAGTTTCCCAGACCATGTAAAAGCAGAGCTTACCGAATTATGCCCAAATACAGTGACATATTTGGTCTAGAATCGGAAGCATTTTCCAGTAATAACTTTTACAAGCAAAAATTAAGGTTAGGAGACAAAACCCCAGTATATATAAAAAACTATAGAAATGCAGAAATAGAAAAACCAGAAATTAATAGACAGGTAGAAAAACTGATAAAAGTTAGTATAGTCGAGCTACCTATATCTGAATATAATAGCCCACTTCTCTTAGTTCCTAAAAAGTCACTGCCAAATTCAAAAGAAAAAAAATGGCGTCTAGTAGTGGATTATCGGCAAATAAATAAAAAACTTCTAGCAGATAAATATCCATTACCTATAATAGAAGAAATACTACATCAACTAGGAAGAGCAAAATATTTTTTGTGTCTAGACCTTATGTCTGCTCTCCTCCAAATAGAACTAGAAAATAAATCTAGAAATATAATATCATTTTCTACGAGCACTGGCTCATATTGTTTTACGCTATTACCCTATGGTCTAAAAGTAGCTCCAAACTCATTTATGAGAATGATGTCTAGAACTATCGCAAACATTTCTTTACATGGATGATTTAGTTGTCATCAGTTGTTCAGAACAGCATATTTTCAAAAATCTTACAAGTATATTTGAACTTTGTAGAAAACACAACCTTAAACTTAACCCAGAGAAATGTTCATTCTTTATGCACGAGGTAACATTCCTTGGCCATAAATGTACAGACCATGGCATCCTTCCGGATGATAAAAAATATGATGTAATTAAAAATTTTCCGAATCCAACAGATGCGGATAGTGCACGACGTTTCGTCGCTTTTTGTAACTTTTATAGATGATTTATTAATAATTTCGCACAATACTCACGTTACTTGACAAGACTGTGGAAGAAAAATGTCCAATTAAAATTTACTAAAGAATGTGAAGAATCATTCAAATATCTTTAAAATGCTTTAATGAAGCCAACATTATTGCAATACCCTGATTTTAGCAAAGAATTTTGCATAACCACATATGCAAGTAATTATGCATGTGGTGCAGTACTATCACAAGACTGCAACGGTGTGCAACTAATAATTGTAAATGCATCAAAAGCTTTCACGCAGGGAGAAAGTAATAAATCGACTACTGAACACTAGTTAGCAGCAATACATTGGGCAATAAAACAATTCAGACACTATATGGAAGGCATTTCTTAGTAAAAACACATAACAAATCATTAGTATACTTATTTTCAATGAAAAATCCTACTTCAAAGCTGACTAGAATGAGTTTAGATTTAGAAGAGTATCAATTTACAGTTGAATACCTTAAGAGGATAATCATGTTGCGGGTGCATTATCTCGCATAAATGTAGAAGACCTAATAAAAATTAACAGAAATATATTGATGGTACAAACAAGATCATCAAGAAGATCATCAAAGAAAACATCTGGGCAGATGAAAAAATTAAAATGCATGATAAAATATATGAGCCCAATGTCTGCGAAGTCGTTAGCAATAGCGACGTAAAGAAATTTGTAAAAATAAAAATGAATAATTTCAATTGTTTACTCAAAGGCGGAAACCAGAAAAATTCGAATAAGGTCAATTTTTTCAAAGGCTTATTTCAGAAGTTACCAAGTGAGCCATTTTTTCAATTTGTCATTATAAATGAATTTAAAAATAAGGCAAATTACAAAAAGTGATACAAATAGACATAAATGACTAAAGTCAAATGAATGCAATCCTGTTAAGATATTTTAACGACCCAATAGAAGGAGGCCAAACAGGGATTACGCGTACCCTATCAAAAATGAAGAAACTATACTATTGTCCCAAAATGATACAAACAATAAAGAACTATGTAAAAACGTGTGTAGACTGCCAAAGAGCTAAAACTACAACACATACAAATGCTCCAATGATTATAACAAACACCCCAAACACAGCTTTTGACACTGTTTTAATTGATACCATTGGCCCATTACCAAGAATAGAGAATGGTAATGAGTATGCAATAACTGTAATATGCGACTTGACAAAATATCTAGTTTCAATACCAGTAACAGATATAAGCGCAAAAACAGTGGTTAAAGCAATATTTGAATCATTTATTCTTAAGTTCGGTCCTATGAAGACGTTCATAGCAGACATGGGTACTGAGTATAAAAATGAATTTATTAATGACTTGTGCAAATACATATATGAAAATCAGTAATATATTATCAACAGGAGACCACCACTTTAGGAACAGTAGAAAGAAGCCATCGAACATTCAACGAATACATTCGTTCATACATTTCGATCGACAAAGATGATTGGGATGAATGATTAAATTATTTCACATACTGTTTTAATTGCACTCCATCAACAGAACATGACTACTGCCCATATGAACTTGTTTACGGTAAATTACCAAGACAATTCATAGAATTTAACACTTTATCTAAAATAGATCCTATATACAATTTAGACGCCTACGCAAAAGAATTTTAGTTTAAGTTACAGATAGCATATAAAAGAGCAATATCCATGATAGAAATAGAAAAACAAAAACGTCAAATAGAGTATGATAAATATGACTCAGGTCATAAACTAGATAATCAATATTTAGGACCATATAAAGTAATAAAAATAGAAGATTAAAACAATATCGTAATAGATACAGGAAAAAAAACACAGAAAGTCAATAAGAATAGGTTTAAGTTATTTAAAAGTTAATTTGATTTACAACAAAAAAAAAATTATGTATACAAAAACAAGAATAAAATGTTAAAGTTATTCAAAAATTAATTTTATTTACAAAAAAAAAAATTATATATATAAAAACAAAAATAAAATATTAAGTTTTTATTCTTTTATTGAAATACATGTAATCCTTAAGAATATAATCAAAACAATTATTAATATACATAAATTAAAAATAACTTCACATAATTACGTTATTTTTCAAAAGGAGGTATGCACATATCGAGCGCTTACTGTGCTCAGTACTATGTCTAGTATATACTTCATATTTACCAATAAACATAAATACTAGAAGGCAAAGACACTTCGTCTTTGTTGCATAAATAGATGTCATATTAAAGTGCAGTTCAAGTGCCCTGAAATATGGTCGGCCACGAATGCCTTGACTACATACAAGCCGCGTCAGCATGTCTCCCATGCACTGACCACTGACATACATATGTACATAACACGCTTTGACCCATATAAGCTATATATATTCGTTTTATATGTAATATATATATATACATAACTGCGCAGCCTTAGGCTTAGTAATAATTGAAAACCAATTACACTGGTCGGCAAATATTTTTTGTCATAATATTCGTTTGACTATTCGTGAACTAAGTACCGGTGCATTGTTAGAACCTAAAATGAAAATTAAAGAGAAGTGCAAAATAATAACTGTAAATATTCAAAATATTTCGTCAATTGTCTTTGGTTTTTTCGTTCTGCTGAGCAGAATGCCAGCAAACAATGATTTTTGCAGCAGCAAATATATTTTGTCTTTGCCTGATTTAGTTCTTTCTGGGCAAGCTGAAAGTGTTGTTCAAGAAGATTATTTCAAGTTTTCATTAACATCATGGATAAAGTCATTTTTTTAATATTTAAAATGCTTAAAAAATTTAGCACTAAAATAAGTTAAATAATTCTGATCAAATACAACTTGGGTGTTTCCGTAATAAACATCGGTAAGAAAAATTATCTAGTCTAGTCTAATGATGTGATCAATGTTCGCCGTAAAGGCAGAAATCGAAAGACGGGAGCTGAAGCAAACCGTCTTATCGTCCGTGCTTTTAAAAAGGAGCCTCTAAAAACACCAAAGGCCGTGTCCTTGGAGTGGAATGAGACTGCATCCACTTCCATAAGTGAGAGAACAATACGCAGGCGTTTGATAGAAGCAGATATGAAAATATATATTGCGAACCCAATACCTTTTATCACACCTAAAAATAAACTAAAGCGTTTAGAGCTCGCGAAAAGGTACATCACCAAGCCCGCTTCATTTTGGCGTAATGTCCGGTGGACGGATGAGAGTAGTTTTGAATGCCACACATCTCAAAAGAAAGATTTTGTACGAATTAACAAGAATTATCGAAAAAAAATTGATGCTGTGTGTCAAAGAATAAGCCATTGGGGTGTAAGCTTAATGTTCTGGGGTTCTGTTTCATATAATGTGGGAGACTTGGTTCCCATAGACGGATCCATTAACCAGAACCGATAATTAGAAACCTTAAACGAATATGTGTTTCCCTCCGGCGACAGATTAATAAGAAACGAATTTATTCTCCAACAGGACAACGCTCCTTGCCATAAGGCTAGAATGATTACTAGCTTTTTAAGAGATGTTGGGATGGAAACCCTTGATTGGCCACCACAAAGTCATGATTAAACATAATTGAGAATGTGTGGTCGCTAATAAAGCGAAATAGAAGCACTGGTCTGACCAGGACAAAAGCAGAAACCAGCACTCAGGTCACAATGAATTGGAAAAAGATTCCTTTAAAATACCTTCAAACCTTGGTCGATTCCGTTCCTAATCGCCTTCAAAAGGTCATAGACACCAAAGGCG
>SCDZ01001228.1:0-11839 GCA_004143845.1 Drosophila lacertosa | reverse complement strand
GAACGCCCGAACAATGTCATAGAGTAGTCCACACGATTCTCAGCTGAGTCTGAAGTCTTCCAAGTCAATGCCGGTGTTCCTCAGGGAAATGTCCTGGGCCCAGTCTTATACACTCTCTATACAGCAGATCTTCCCGTGCTTAACAGAGATGATCTGGTTATTCCCACTTACGCAGACGACACAGCATTCCTAGCCACATCTAGCGATTATGCAGAAGCTTCTGCCATCCTGCAAGCACAGTTGTTAAGTCTGGAGCCTTGCCTGAAGCGTTGCAACATTGTGGTCAATGAAAATAAGTCTGCACACATTACATTCGCAACTAGAAAAAAAACATGTCCACCAGTCTCTCTAAACGACACCACCTTGGAGTCAGAGGACTCTGTCAAATATCTTGGCTTAACCCTGGATAGGAGGCTGACATGGTCAGCTCACTTAAAAAACAAGTGACTCCTTGGTCATAGGTCCAAACTCCAATTAAGAAACAAAGTGCTGCTTTATAAATGCATTCTTAAGCCGATTTGGACCTACGGGACTCACCTATGGGGCACTGCATCAAATTCGAACATCGAAAAGAATGCAAAGATTTCAGAGCAAAACTCTGAGAAGTCCGCCTCAAAAGGCACCACCCTTAAGACTTGCTTTTCAGGCCACCTAAAGAGTGGTAATGTAAATATATCTATACTGCTTAAATTTTTCATGTAAATAAATAGTCATACTATTTACTTATTATCTAGCAGATAGATTGTAAATAAAACTAAGAATAAAAAAAATAAAAAAAAATTAATAAGCAACAAAAAAGTTCAATAAATATTTTAAATTCATTAGAGCAAGTCATTCTGATCTTTACTGCTGAAGACAACTGATGGATTTACATGAACTTTCGATAAATCCAAAGTACTACTCATAAGGGCGGAGATATATCGTTTCCTCTCTGGTTGTTAAAGATAGATGTCGTTATGGACAAACTTTTGCATAATTTTTGGCTTACAAGAAGCTTGAAAGCACTTTTTATGAGTTGATTCAGAACAACATTGTGTTCATCTTAACTTTAACCTACAAAAGCCAGAAATTCTCCAATAAAGTAAAATGATTAGGAATAGTTCAAGATAAAATATTAAAATATACGCCGATGCTTTACTTAAATCTTTGGCAAAACGTGTCAAATAACTTGTGAATGTACATTATTCATTATCTGGACCTTATCTTAGTCCACCTAGAGTTTTTGGGAAAAACGGAGACATTACTGAAAAATATTTATTAAAGGTAATCAAAATAATTTTAGAGCCTTCATGATATAGCTCCTGTTCGCCGTATTATTACATACGGATTTTCTATATTCTTCAACACTAGGCGCAAAACAACTTCAACTTGGGTATAAGTTTTTCGTAGCTGTCATCTCAGTTATTTAGTTTTCTCAGCTGGCGGGTAGTATCTTATAATATCGGTCCCGATGGGAAATATGTATTCGACAATAGTTTAAAGTTATGTAGGTTGTCAAGTAAGACGACGTTAAATTTCTTAACAATTTTGTATGCGTTGCCTAATAGGTATTAACGCTTGCTTTATTATATCATAGATTGACAAAAGTAGCTTAATGTATCTATCTCTTGTCCGGATGCACTTCAGCCGACCATTTGCTTGTTGCACCAATATACCGAGGTAAGTTGGCATTTAGCTTCAGCGTTAAAACTCCAGAACTCTATGTATTCTCCAGCATTAGGTTGTTTCAACGGGAGCTGCTGACTAAAGTTAGGTTCACTACTGAGCCCAGTCCTATTCGTGAGTTGCGACCCATGGCTTAAGAACGCTACATGTACAGCGCGAATGATTAAAATACAGGTCGCCATCTAAAAATGGAGGAAAACTGCCACACTCTTCGACCCACGCAAAGTCCCAAGCGACAAAAAAGGGGTACTGGCGTCTAGCGTTCATCACTAAGAAGTCAAATATGGTGCTCAACTCAATGAGCGAAAGTAGAATCAAAGATCACGCAGCTTTGCCGGCACAACAATCTCGGACTAAAGACCGCATGACAAAAAGTCTGCCCTACCTGGTTTGTCCCAGGTTTAGTACGGCAGAATACTTTGCCCGTTCTGTTACATTTTTGCGAAAGCAAAACCTGCGCCTCTACATAATGATTCAATGTCTTAATGTAAGTGCCTGTTTCGCTGTTTGTGTCGTAGAGTTTTTGGCTGCTAGTGGCATTGCCACACATGGCGAAACAACTGATTCGGTCAATAGTGTTTTGTTATATGGTGGCGGTATGCCGAGAGTGTATTGCTACTGACTGCTTTAGTTATGTATTCCGGGATGAATTGTTTAAAACGACCATTGTGAAGGGCCTCCTAATCCACCACTCTCGACTAAAACCTTTTTATTTGTTTTTGGAAAAATACTATTTTTATGATAACAGCGGGGCTTTGCTTTGTTGATAAGATGATTGCATGGCAACCTATTTATTATATAGTATTTTAATAGGTTAGGTTGATTTGCGATCCATAATTTTTGTATATAACCACAGTGCCCCTTCTTTTCATGACTTAGTGATGGGATAGTTTCGAGCACTCATGATTCCACAGCTCTTTCTTAAGTAAATCCATTTATTATCGCTTCATTGAAAATGGTTAAACATGTAGGCGCTATATTGTGCTCTTGATCAGCGGGACCAGTTTACCAGGAAAGCAAGTGCTTTCGCAATGTCTTTGGAAACAAAAAAGTATTTTATAGACATGACGATTGCTAACTTGCAAGTTCTACGCAAATTGCAGCCAACACAAATAACGAAATCCTAGCGGTAATCACAGCCACTGTCCATCCAGAATTCCACCAAGCCCCGAATCCTTAACTAGGATCATTCTCTCCAATGGTAAGAGCGCTAAAAAAATTTTGTGCGGATCGCATTTAACCCAACAAAAGTCTACAAGATTTGTCTCATCCCCTGCGAAGTAGCTTTTCGGAATTCCGAATAAACCAACGTGCAAAAGAATACATATGTAAGAATATCGATAAACTTGCCATAAACCACACATGTAAGAATATCGATAAGCTTGCCGACTTTTATCCAAATATCATATCATCATTATAAATGATAGCTCTAATTGAGCCTTCGGTTCAACAGGTATACCGATCGATTATAACTGGTCATCCTTAAACGCTACAGTGGCTTCAACTTATATTAAAGCCCGACAAAGAACATAAAAACCGTTTAACAGACATGAATGCTCCACACAAAAGAGAAGATCCTTAACCGGATTCACAGATGCACCCCGCCGGTACAGCAGACGCAATTAACGCCATGAGAAACTAAGCACGTGAAACAATAAAAGGCCAGAATAGAAATATATCTAAAAAGTTAGCTCGATGTAAAAAATAACTTTAAGCAGGCACCCAGCTCGTGCATACCCTTGCAACAATGTCAAATGCAACCCAGATCAACTCACCCAACTAATATTCAGCAACTTTTAGAATAGAGTGCTGCTATAGAACAAAGTTGTACTGCAGATTGGGTCTGCCTTCAGTACTGGAACAGGCCAACCTACAGTCGAAGCTTAAAGGCGGTATACAGATTTAAGTCTCTTTGCGTTGCTACGTTGTTCCGTTTAGTTTTAGAAGTCGGTACCTTCTGCCTACCAGACATGTTCTTATTTAATATCCCTGATGTCTAAAAAAATAAAATATTTATGTTAGATATTAATTATAGATATGTTTATTTAATTCGTGTTGTTCATGGCATAAAGTGAAGAATGTTAATGCATGGATTCATTAGACCGCTTTGCAACGATGTTCCGCATAGTTTTAGAAGACGGTACCTACTCCACGATTCACGACAGCTGATTCTATCGACTGATTTCTTTTGTGCCCTAAAGGATAATTTCTCATCGTTCTCCGATATAAAACGACTTCATTTCATGTTAAAACTGCTTGTTGCCGTGATATTTGGTAACTCGATATGTGCCACCTTTCTGAATTTGGGAGTTTTGTATCAGCGAAAATACTCGCTAGACAACTTGAGTTCTGCGTTATTTTTATCGCAATCACCCTGTAAACCTTCTCAGCTCGTTGTTTTCTATTGTAATTGCGCTTGTAGACTTGTTGCCGCTACTCGATGTTGTGTTTTGCTTGCTCAAGCAGCTTCTAGCGCACGTCTTCGTATTGCGGAACGAATTCTTCGTTGAGTACCTCCAACAATCGACCCGCAGCTTGGCTATGCATCTTAGTACCAAACTAGACCTCGAATGGTGACGACTTTAACGTTGCATGGACATGCGACTTTATAGCCTTTTGGACCTGAAGCATGTGGATTAATAGCTTCGCTTCCAAAATTATAGTTTACTTCCTCAACCGTTGTCGTTGAGAAACTCACCGAAAACCATTTGTTAAGCCTCTTGATTACCGCTTCGTAACTATTTGATTTGGTTTGAAACAGCCTTCCAAATTTGGAAAACGCGTACACATCTGCCAAAATATATTTGTATTGATTGGCTGTTCCGTCCACTGGACCCAATTTGACAACATGCAACGTGTATAGACGTGTATCTCCTATAGCTATGCAGAGCATAAAGTAATCATATTTATCTAACTTTTTGGTAAAAAGTTAGCAATTCATTTTGGCACCCCGCCTTCAAGAATCGAATGAATCGTGTGTTGAAAAATTACCAACTTCGATCAATCAATGGATAACTTCTCGTTCCATCAGCTTCGGATCAGCAAGCAATTGATTACCATTAACTACTGTGAACAGTAGACCACCTTTAAGCTTGTAGTCTTGGTATGGATGTTGTTTACGAATCTCCACTATGGCTTTGATGCAATCATCGTCCTGTTGTGACTTCTATGACCTGTTAGCTCAGGCGTTACAACCATGCACGTCTCTTCTATCCCCTGGTCGATGTACCCGGATACTTCTCTCTGCTTAAGTCGTTGTCTGCGAAACTTGCGAAACTTCTCAAGCGCGGGGTATAATGCTTTAGCTTCCAATTAGTAAATGTGGCGTTTAGACTTAGCTTCTGTTGTTTTTTGCTACAATGATACGCCGGATGAAAACTGCGCTTAACACAGAACTTTGAAACCTTCTGTGTAGAGCTCAGTTGGCGTTGCCCGTGAATAAATATTTAGTACCGGCAGCAATGCAAGGAGCTGCTTTAATCTTTGTAATCTAATCTTTGGAGTTCTTATTCGCCAATGTTGAAGACCGATTGTTTCCCGGGTAAATTCGTGAGATGCAACTTGTGCAATTTGCGTACGCAGGAATTAATTTTTCGAAGAAGACTGTCAGCTTGCACTTCTTTAATGGCGTTGGGAGCAGCTGGCGAATTTTTAAAGCGGAAGGGTGTGACAAAAGCTGTCTTTACCATCATTGGCACAGCAAAACAATCTATCAACATAATGCTGTTTAATTTTCTTTAGACCAGGCAGATTCCAAATGCATCATATACAATTTTAACGACGACACCTCTGCTCGTTACATTTGAAGACGACTTTCGCACAACTCCTAGCTCTACGCATTTATCAACATGTGTCCCTACTGCTGCTAGACGACTCGGTGAGTGGAAACAGCTTAATCACTCCGTCGGGGAACTATCTTCAGCTGTATTGGACCCTGTTTTGCAGCTTCTGTGGGCGTCTGGTAACTGCTCACTATCATCTGCTCGATGTCTTTCAAAATTCTGGCGGAACCTAACACCAAGTCTGTTTGGCGACATTATAAATAAGAGTATCCTTATCTATCGGGACTGCGCAGTGTAGATGTGGTTTTGAAAAGCTCAACGTTTTTCATATTCTTTACAACACGTTCATATCATATAAAACAGCTATTTTCATGCTGTACAATATTGGCGTTTGTCCTCGCTTGATTCACAGTTGAATCAATATTATTTCATATTGCTTTGTCGTTGACACTTGCTCTCTGCTGCTGTTTATGTCTGCATTTTTTTCAAATATTTCCAACCACTTTTCTATTGGTACTGACATGCCACCACACTCGCTTATTGTTTTTCAAAAATTATATGGACTGATATTCATTTGGTTGTCAACTTCCCAACTTAATAATTTTATAGCTACTTTTAAAGCAGCATATAAGAACAGGTTTTTACAACTGTCTTTGACACGGAGGAGATCACAACTGTAAAACGCTTTTTAACTCTGTACTAGACACGGAAGAGTCCTTAGATGTAACATATTTATAGTAGTACTGTTTATTTAGTTAATTGTGGTTCATGAAATTACTTAAAGAACTTTAATACATAGTTCAATTAAACCGATTTAACAAATTTTTATATATTATCTTTTATTTGACGCCGACTTTACTCCAGACTGTGGTGATAATTATGTAAATAACAGGATAGTGTTAACTCCTTGATGACTTGTCATTTTACATATATATAAAGTTAATGGTATATTAATCGGATAATTTCGGTATAACGAATTCTTCAATGCTGCTTACTACTGACTACTGATGATGATCAATTCATCTCACTGCTGATGTCCACGTCTTACACTATGGTACATTAGGTCAGACTAATTAACTGTTCGGCCCATTATTATCAAGATTCATAATCTCCAAAGCTTAGTGTCACCACAGCGTGTTGCGGTAGTGATTGGTACTTTAACATATACAGCTGTGCAGACATCATAACAATAATTATATGCTCTCACTGTTCACAGTTTAATTACAGTATATTCTTGTAATTATTTGGATATACAGCAATGTGAAACTTAATATTTGTGCCAATCAAATTAAACAAGTGATACATTTTTGGAAATCCTGTTATATACCTGTAACCTACTTGTTTTTCATGTTTTTACACAAATACCTATAAAAATGTACCTAAAAATAGTAGAGGTTATTTTAAAATTGAAAAAGATCCAACGAAGCTCAAACATATTTCTCTTCTTGAACCACTTGCCAAAGATGGGCTTTTCTTGAAAGATTGGCCATTTTAAATCTGCCAACAAATTTTTGATCGGATTCAGATCCGGAGTCATTGTATTATGTCGATCTTCTAAAATGAAAACTTGTCTTCGGCGTTTTTACTTGTGTATTTTGGATCTTTATCGTATTGAAATGTCCTCTTTAAATGAATTTCCCAAAAGCGGTACCTTTATGCTACTTCTTGCACTTTACCTATGATAACGATTCAGCGTGGTACAGCTGCAACACTAATCGACTGGTTCACATTCTTTTTTTCCATTTTATACAATGGTAACGGTATTTTCATGCTGGACCGTACAATATGTTTATCCTCCAAAATAGTCGGTTAACGGTTTGTTCCTCGATTCTCTTCCTTTTTTTTATACTTTATAGCATTAAACACCACAGTAGCAATGCATTTTTTAAGAAGTCTATATGTTTTGCATTAATTTCTTAGATTTCTCTTCTCAACCTATAATACTACATTATAAATTCGGGAACATTTTTATCCCACGAAATATGAAACCTGCAGTTGCTTATACAATGTCTATATACTAGCGATCTTACGTAATAGTCAACACGCGCAAAGCAAGAAGCCATTAGACTTGACGCTGTTGCAACTAAGTTGAAAACAGAACCTGGTATGCCTGCGCTGATGGACCAGGTCAGCCGATTCCAAGAACAATAGTTTAAGGTTATTCTTATATCAAACAAAAGTGTCTCATTCATTTGTTAAACGCAAAACACTCTTGAAAAGTACTAAAGAATTCCATGGCATAATTGGCCACGATTTATTTAAACAACTTAATACGAAAATCAATTTAACTAATAGCTATATCAAGCACGATTGAATTCACTAAATGCCAAAACTTGAATTTTCTACAAATCAATGACGCGGATGCACTCATCAACATGAATACGGTCAATTATAAACACAGACAAATGACAAGCCAGTGAACCTTAAATTTCACCCATACACAATGGGTGTCAGGTGACACATTAATTACGTAAAGGTAAATGAAGAAGAGCACGTCAAGCACATTGAATGGGAATTGTAAAGTCGTCGTCACGGTCCAAAAGAAATACTAGTACAAGCTTTTATCCAACATAGGTTGGTCGAATCATTCCTTTCAACCACATTCAGATGCTACAAAAATATTGTCAATACCGACACTACAGAAAGATGAGAAATTAACACGGTAGAGTATAAGCAAGAAAATGTGAAACAATTCTTCCGGACTCCTCCTTCACCCGAATAAATCGGTTGACAACGCAAATAGCGACACACTTCAGGTTTGTGCGATGGGAAAGTATAATCGTCACCCTATCAAGGAAACCTTGAGAAAAACTTTAATAGGGGTGAAATATTACATTTGGTCGTATTTAAGAAGTATTATGAAATGATAAGAAATACTTCATGACCTGCGTCGACAAATTTTCTTAATTTTCAAACATAGTAAGAGACTTAGGCCAATAAACCCAAAATACACTGGACCTCATTACTAAAGACAATAGGTACCCCACAAACATGCTTGCATCATATATATACTGGGAAGCACACTAAAATTAATAGGCAGCATTCCAAACTTTGACGACTGGGAACAGATTCATTTATGTTAAGAACAACTAATAGAATCAAAAAATAGACAAGTTGAAATAAACGCAAATGGCCTAGACGCTTCTTCATGAAACCACAAATATGATTTACAAACCAGATGAAAATATGTGTAAAACCATTTTGGTATAAATATTTCAAAATTGAAAAAATTAACAAGTTAAATGAAGAAAATATAATGTATTTCCGGTAAATAATATCAGACCTCTAGCAATGTGGCTGATTTCGGCGCACAGAATCAATCAATAAACGAACTAATTAATAATATGCATACACATAAAGTTCAAATATTCTAGATCAGTAGCAAACTCCACATCGATTAATGCTTTTCCGTATGAATGTCCGTCTATTAGTCTTTCCGCTTAAACGGCTTGAAACGGGGGAAACTAAACAATGTAAAGTGACTGACTGCATTCAACTTGGCGGAGGCCACCATGATTTTTGTCTTTGGATTATGGTTAAGAATTGTGGTTATGGCGTAGGAGTTCAAACCCACCAACGGAAACAGACTTTCAATGAAAAAGGCTAAAGAAGCCTCGGAATGGATTCGAACTACCGAATCGAATATGCCAAACACAGAAAAGAAAATGATTGGAGAGTCGCCAAGTCTCTCACTCAACTATGAACATTACCTTCTCTCACACGACTGTGTGAAAATTTTGGGTCGAGGTATGTCAAGAAAGCTGGATATCGGAAAGCTGCATTCACATCAGAAAAGTTGGCACTCTCCACTTGACTCTCTGACTTATTGCGCCAGCCCACTCCAATGTTTGAAAGCATCTGTGTGCGCCCACATCTTACTCCTTGCGAGAAGGGATTAGATTCCACCGCCCTCCTACAAGGAATCCATGGTATGACTAGGAGTGTCACTTATGGAAGCACACTGCAAGCCGGAGCTACAGTGGTAGATGTTTACAGTACAATGAGAGCGGAAGAGAAACGCTTCTTCAGACGCAAGAAACGTTAGTGTGAGAGCATAAAATGTAGTTAAACCTTTTACCAGAGGATTAACCGACTGACACAAGGTTTCAAAACTGGAGGGCTGACAAAAACATGGTCGCAAAAGCAGAGACCATGCTGAAGTTATGGAGGGATCTTTATTCAAGTCTACTGTCAGGAGATGAATCGAGCAATGAAGTTGGGGAAGATGATTCACTCACCCCAATGAATGCGATCGACGTAGCGGTCGCAAGCCATACAGAAGTCGAGGACGCAATCCAGCTCCAGGTGCTGACGGCTCCAGGTGAATGCATCAAATCACCTGCATGAGCAGGTTGGATGATTGGAACTCTATCAGATCTGTCCCATTTTGAAGAAGGGTGATTCTACATTGCGTATCAACTATCGTGTCATTAGGTTTCTTCCAGTCACATATAAGGCTCTTACGAGCGGATTGTGTGAGAGATTGAAACCACATGCCGGGGCGCGGACTTTATCAATGAGGTGTCTGAGCTAATAAATTCACAATTGATATTCACACTGCGCCAAATACTCAAAAAGCCGTATGAATGCTAAATGGACACCTACTATCATTTTGTCGACTACAATGGTGCTTTCGAAAGGCCACTCACCTGAATAGAGTGATCCATAGCTTTGAGTGCGTCATGGAATTCATTTACCTTGGTACTATGACAAGTGGCAACAGTGTAAGCCTGGAGATTAAGCGGAGAATTACACTTGCCAACCGGTACTACTTTGGGCTCAGTATGCAAGTCAACGGTAGAGTCCCTTGTCCACAGACGAAGCAAACACTTTACAAGATGCGCATTCTTCCAGTGCTTCTATATAGTGCTGAGACAGTATCAAATCATATGACGAATAAACCACCAGCGACTTCGCTGGTTGGTTCGAAAAATTATCTGAGAATTTTTTCTCCGTCTTGTTGTCCGTTCTTCTGTATACATGAACATATTTTTTTCTGATATCAAATCTATCGATTTGCCGTTTTAACCATAAATTTTTATACTCAGTGTCTGGTCACGGAGCCGTAAAATTAATATATTTAATAGTTAAAAAATTTTTGAGATGAAAGAGGTTTGAAAGAATATTGAACATATTACTATAAGGAAACATTCTAGGTCACCATCGATAACGGCTCGTAACTTGATTACAAGAACCTAAAACACACATTAGTATTTTAGGTGATAGAGACTATCGATTTCCTCTTCAGTTCAATTATATTTAAAAAAAAGTTCTATTAATATAATATTTAATGTACTGATTGTAGGAATATAGACGAAACGGTATAGAAGAAAATTTCTTATTAACCATATTTGGTCGAGATTTCTTGAAGTCAAAAATAGTTATTTTTCAAATAATTTTTTTATTAATTTCTTTCCGCTTATCCAATTTGAAATTATAATTTTTAAAAAAAATTGCTTCTATAATCATGCTTATTCTAATTGTCCAAAAAGATTTTCTTATCAGAATTCGAATTTTGTTCGAAAAAGATGTGCTCACAGCTGGTTGATTTGCGAAAAAATAGCTGTACATTCGAAGATTCCAGAAAATTCAATTTGACACTCGGCTTAATAATTGGCGTTCAGTTGTTTTTACTGATGACAAACGTTTTAATTTAGATGGCCCCGATGGCTTTCAATATTATTATCGGACAGATGAGCTATATTTAAGTCGCCACCACAGCCGAGAAGGTGCAGTAAGGGTGTGGGGTGCCATCACGTTTTATGGAGTACGTATTTCCAAAATTAAATGATCTCTTTGGACCAATTCCTTGGATTTTTCAACAAGACAATGCTCCTATACATAACGCTCGAGTAGTAAAGTCGTTTATTTCAAGCCAAAACGTTAATATCATGACCAGGCCACCATATTCTCCAGATCTTAACGTAATTGAAAATGTTTGGGGCTAGCTAATACGGAGGGTATACGAAAGAGGAAAGCAATTCGAATATAAGGAAACATTAACTGCAGCTATTAAACGTGCTTGGAGCTAGATTTCGTTGAAATGCATTGATTTCCTGTATTATTCTATGAAGGACCGGATATATGAAGTTATTACTACCAAAGGAGGCAGTACTCATTACTGAAATGTTTTTTTTAATTTCTAATAAATCAAATATTAACACCAACTACAAATTAAAAAAAAAAAAATACTTTTCTTATAAAAATTAAAAAGCCTAAGTGCGTCTATTCTAGTGACCAAGAAAAATGCACCTTATTTTGAGTAGCTTTAAGAAAATGTTTGAAAAACACAATTTTGTTACTATATTTAAAGTTTTGTTATTAAATTTAAAGTATCATTAAATACCAAATCTTTTTGCATATCAACTTTGTTTCAATCATTAAAATCATTA
>SCDZ01001227.1:0-15728 GCA_004143845.1 Drosophila lacertosa | reverse complement strand
TCAGTTGCTTTAATAAAGTTTCCAATTGGAATTAGTCCGTTTTAATATCAGCTTTAAAAAGTAAACTTCTTTAAGAAAGTCTTCATACTTATATATATTTATATATTATTATTATATATTTAAAAGAAGACTTGATTTAATTAATTTTAATTTATGAATAAAAAAAACTGCCATTCTTATGAGATTAAAAGCGAAACTCAATTTAAATAATTAATAATCGTTAAAAGCTTAATCTTTTCCGTAAGATTTTTAACCATCAAGAAGTCAAAGTCTATAAAAAATGTTCGATATGTATTTAATGTCAACTGAATAATTAAATTAAAGCTGCGCATAAAAAAGAAAAATAAAGCAAATTATGCCATAAATACAATATAGTGACTATGCTATAAAATAGTTACAGTTACTGCATTTGTGCAAGGGTATTACGAGTGCAGGGTATCAAAAGGCGGCTACTATAAAAAAAAAGCCATAATTGAAATGCGCACTCAGTGTACAGTTAACACGAACATTGGCCATAAATATAACCTGCTGTTAAAATCCAAACAGTCTATACAATTATTTACACTCCATACACACACACATCACACATCACACACACTAACGTACAGCAGTAAGCGCATAATTGATTGCTAACAGTAAAAATATAAAATACGCCAAAAAAAAAAAACAAAAAACCAAAAAAAAATCGTAGCATACTTTGTTGGGCTTCGCAGCTGCTTTTGATTTATCATTTTTGTTGGTACTCGCAGTTGATGCCGCGTATTGACACATTGATATATATTGACACATTGACACACATACATGTACTTGTATTTGTATTCGTACTCGTACTTCCATTTTGTATACACACACACACATTGTTCATTTCTGTTTTTTTTATACACTTACTTTACTTTACTTTACTTCAGTTGTCTGCTCTTCGTTTTTTTTTTTTTTTTTTTTTTTTTTTTTTTTTTTTTTTTTTTTTTTTTTTTTTTTTTTTTTTTTTTTTTTTTTTGTATTCTTTTACTCGTATTTGCCATCGCAAATTGAATGAATAAAATAAACGCATTTATGAAATGTGAATAAGGGCGGGTGCCGCCAGAACAGATTCCGTTCACAATTGATCTGTTATCAGCTAGTTAAGTCAACAGCAATTAGCGAGCATTGAGCTGTTAAGTCTGCGGGGCTTACACAAATGGCTAATTAAACAAGTCGGATGACGCTGTGGTTTAAAGAGTTAAGTGTGCTTGAATGGGCTGGATTGTGTGCCAAAATGGAAGGTAAACAATATTTCAACAGGTTGATTTTAACTAATAGGACTAAAAGGTATTTTGGGATTGTTAATTTAAATTAAATAAAAGAAACATTAAGATATTAACTACATAACGATTCCCCAAGTAAACAGCTCGGACTGAGTTCTCTCTGTCTGATTTGTAGTCGACACAAAGGAAATTAACTAATAAAGATAATTAGCTATGTGTGTGTGTGTGTGTGTGTGTGAGAGTGTGTGTGTGGGGTGTGTGTTTGTGTCACAACTCAACACAGTTTGTTCAGTGATTTTATGAATTAACCTCGGGACCCTGGAGACCCATTTGCCAGCCACGATTAGTTGGCTGACAACACTCGCTCAGTTGGCCACACTTTAGACGGTCGGCAATTGCGGCCAGCTTTACGATGGTATCCGCTGCAAATCCGTGCCAATGCCAAACCAAATGGGCTTTAGTTAAGTGAATTATGTCATTGCTGTTGGCCAACAACTTCTAAGCCAATTGGCCATGCGTGTCTCCCTGTGTGTGTGTGAGTAACAGTTTTGGGTTATTACCTGTTTTGGCCATGGGATTGGCAACGTAAGTGGTATTGGGTATTCCTATTTGTATTGGCCCTTTTTTTATCGCTGCGATACGCGAACTCGCATGCACACAAAAAATAAATTCCCCTCAACTACACGTGAACAAAACGTATCCCAATTCGGCACACCGAAGCATGAATACCCTTGCAGAATGAGATCCAATTAAAGCTAATGTAAGTAAATCTGTTGTTTGTAAATGTCTGATTAATTGCTGTGAATACCCAACAGAGATATCCTAATAACTATTTGCTTGTAATACTTACGTCTGTTTGGTAAAGAGTTTTTTTAATCCAAAGATCAAATGATTTCTTTAATTTTGAATGAGTCCTTAACAATAACAAACATTAACAGAGACTTCATTCATAAAATGATTTGCATATAGCTTAAGTTAAAAATAATATTAAATATTAACTACTTTTTACAGCAAAAGGTTTTAAAGAAAAAACCTTTTTATTATACACATACATATATTTATATATCACTTTTTTTATCTTATAAATTCAGTTGAATTTAAAGGGTATGTAAATGTATTTAAAGTACTCACTGCAGGGGTAAATTACATTTAACTACATGTGTTTTTTTTTTTTTTTGGATAACATTTGTATTTGTTGATTTCTGTTGGTATATAACAATAAACTTTACCTATTGGAAGATCGGCCAACTCATCGCTGACCAGTGCGCAGAGCAATTGCCATTGCACAAATAGTTTAAGATTCTGCACAGAGAGGGATAGACTTATATTAACGCCAGCGCAACAGCAGCAGCAGCAGCAGCAATCGCTGCAGTCGGACTCAATGCATTACTGGAGCGGACAGCATCCGCGGCAGCGTCGCCAGGTGCGGCTTCATCTCAATAGTCCGGCCTCCGATGGCAGCTCGCATTCGTTGGCCATGGCACAGGGTGTACATGGCGCACAGGGTGCAGCTGGCGGTAGCCGGCTAATGAGCTCTGCCAGCTGTGCGCAGGTGAAGACGCTCTCCTCGTTCATCAGCGAACATCCCGAGGAGCTGATTAGCAATCGCAGCAACAACAACAATGGCAACAACAATGGCAACAACGATAACATCGATGCAAATGGCAGCAATCACAATCAGACAACAAAATGGAAGAGCCTGCGTGCCGTTATGGCATATTACTGTTCGTTGCGGCGCATTAAGAGGAACGGTGCTTTTACAGCTTTTAAATACAGTACAAGAACCCAACTAACTAAGCTAAACTCGAAACTCAAGTTGAAAACTTAAACTAAAACCTCAATTAAAACTAAAACTTATTTAAACTAACTAATCAAGCAACTATCTAACGTTATGATTGCTAATCGTACTACTACTACTACTACTACTACTACTATTTTGCATTGTGTGTGTGTGTGTGTGTCTAATCAAACCTCTCAAATTTCCGTTATCCAATCCAAAATCCGTGTTATGTAACCAACAAAATCTCAAAACCTAAACCAAACACTCTCTCCAACTCTCTCTCTCTCTCTCTCTCTTTCCCTCTCTCTCTCTCTAATTGTTTTCTATTAATCTTAAAGCTCAAAAAAAAAAATAAACAAAACAAAAAACAGTGTTGTTAAACTACGTGTGCTATACCTGTCTCTCTCTCTCTCTCTCTTACTCTTACTCTTACTCACTCTCTCTCTCTCTCTCTCTGTTTCGGTGTCTCTCCTGCTCTATAGGAATATCCATCAAGCATATATTTATATATATATGTATGTGTTTCAGATATATGTATATATATCCACTCTAATGTATGCCGCATATATTACTATATATGTATGTACTATATAAATGTGACCGTGTCTATGAATTATTATATATTTACCGTTTGCCAGACCATGATTCTCTTTCTCTCTGTCTTTTATTCTTTCTCATTCTTAGATGTCCTCTCTTTGATCGCTCTCATACAACATTCAATTGCTTGTTCACTTCGTTCGTTCTCTTTGCCATAACTGTTTGGCAGCTCATTCTCTCGTTACATCTTCTCTCCCTTTCTATCTTTCTATATCTTGCCATTCGCGTCATTCTTTTAAGTAAGTTATCGTCAGTTGTCGCTATCTTCGTGTCTTTATGTAAAAATATAGCAACATATTAATTATAAGCTAGAAAACGCTGGAATTTTAATGGATAAAGTATATATCATGCTCACTCTTATACTGATCTTTTCTTAAACACTCTTATACAGCATATGCTTTCCGCTGTTTGGTAAAGTGTTTCATTCAAGCGTTTCACATTTTCGTCATTTCTGTCATTTCAAGCACAAACAGGGTGTTCACATAGTATGTAAACAAACATTAATACATATATGTATATCTATATGTATTTGTGTTTCTATTCTAATTCACTAACTTATCTTTCCTATATTATATGTTTATTTTATATCAAATAGTTGCTCTCTATTTGTTTATAAAATAATTGGTTAATCAATTTTAATGCTGATTGGTAAAAAGCGACAATCTTCTCAATATACTTCTCTTTCGCTTATCGTTGCCTCGTGGTCTCTCTCGCTCTCTGTCTCTCTTTCACACGCACAGCTGTCAGTTAGTTTGGCAACACCCTGTGTGTTTGCACAGGGTGTGCACGCCTAAGTAGCTGCCGCTGTCTTCACAGCGGCTACAATTTTTTTCCCACCACTTGC
This sequence comes from Drosophila lacertosa, assembly GCA_004143845.1. Taxonomy (NCBI): domain Eukaryota; kingdom Metazoa; phylum Arthropoda; class Insecta; order Diptera; family Drosophilidae; genus Drosophila; species Drosophila lacertosa. The sequence continues at coordinate 11,263 of SCDZ01001227.1, read as the reverse complement.
TCGCATATTACGTATTATCCACTTGCGTTTTGTGCTAGTTCGTTGTGTTTTTTTATTGTTTTCGGCAAAAAAGTTTATCAAGCTGAGGCCAAAGTGCAACTGAACACACACACACACACACACAAGTGCACACACACATATGAAGACAGACAACTTTGGCAAACAACAAAAAAAAATGAATGAAAAAAATCTTAGCAAACAGCAAAAGTTTAAGTGGCTTTTGAGTGTTTGTGTGTGTGTGTGTGTGTGTGTGTAGAGAGAGAATCGATATTTTTAAGCTGCCTGCTGCACTGCAATTGCATTGTAAGCGAACTTTTGACACACAAACACAAGCACACACACACACATACACATACACTGCGCCTATGCATATGCTGCAATACTTTGAAATTGTGCATGCCAAATGAGAAATTGCCTTCTGAATGACAACTTACAAAGAATTTGAATTTAGCAAATTGCAAATTTATGTTGAAACCAGCAAACTTACATACACACACACACACACACACACACACACACATACAGCAGCTGTGGAACCGTCAAACGACCTAGAAATGCTTGCAGCATATTCCAATTTTTGCCCACTGCCAAAAGAGCTGTGAGGCACATGCATATGCATGCCCCAGTCTCGAGCTGACTTTGCCTCTACCTCGCAGCTGTCTCTTTTTCCGCTCTTGCGGCGATTTCGAGCCAAGTGTCTTCAGACAGTCACAATCGGAATTCAGTGTTCGATCTGATTGCCGCAATGCGATTGTGTTTTAATTCAGTGCCACTTCAGCTGCCACACACACACACACACACACACACACACAAACATACACACATGCAAATGTGTTGGCAGCCATTTGACATTTGTTGCATATGCGTCATTTGTGTCAAGAGAGAGGGAGAAAGAAAGAGAAGAGAGACTCTCAAGTTTGATCACTTTGTGTCATCTGGCGCCATCTGTGGGCGTAACTTGGCTAGCTGCACTTGGCAGCAGCTGCGACACATAAATACATATCTTTATATATATACATAGTTATATGCCTTAAGCAGAGTACTTCCACTTACACTACATATGCTCAGTTACTTTTAATCATACACAAACAGCAATAAAACCACTTACCAACAGGTGGCGCCACAAAGGCAGTTAACTTATCTAAGTTGGATAAAGTTTAATCCGAACACAAATCCCTTGCATTGTTTAGCTTATTATATTTTTTTTTATTCTTTTGCGAGAATAAAGCGAACAGCTTAACGAAAGACAATGGAAAAGTTTTAGCTGGCAGGGAGAAGCGATAAAGCAAAAAAAATCTAGACATTTATTTAATAGAAATGCCAAGCGAGAATTAAAACTAAAAGTTATCAGCTATAAGTAACGAGTTTAGTAAATAGCAAAGTAAAACAAAAAGTTAAAAAAACTAAATAACGAGACATAAAGCGAGAAGCGACAAACGATAAAGTGGCAACAACTAAAATGTAAACCGAGTCAACAATATAACATTGACTAGCTTCGACTTTTTGGTATTTGACTTTTATGTAAACTTCTATCATCAAATACGATCTTTGCAGAAAAGATAAACAAAAACCTTAAACGCTTTTACATAAAAATTGTGAAAGTTAATTGCGACTGTTCTAATCGCATCGAAAGTTTTGTTTATCTTTTGGCCCAGTTAACAAGCACTTTAACGTGCAGTTAAACGCGACAAGGCTTTTTATTTGAACTTCTGATTCATTAAATACACAAAATTCAACCGAAGTCACATTGAACAGTTACGCAACTTTCGCTGGCAGGAAAAGGACTTTAAGGCATCTCATCGCAGGTCGCAGGTCGCAGGTCGAGTAATATGGGCTCATTTGTCTGACTGTTGTTCTGCGTTCCAGTGGGCAATTAACATGGCCGACGCGTGCTAGACCAGCTGGCCCCGAATGACTGGCCAAAGAGTCAATTGGCTGTTGTTGTTGTTGTTGTTTGTTTGTGGGCCTCCGATACGGCCAACAATGTGTGGAACATTTTTCGCTTTTGGCCGTGTCATGGCGTGACAGTTGCAAACGTGGCCAACAAATGACCAAATGGCCAAATGGCCGTTCGCATGTGGTCCAATCCTCTGCGTCGCCCAAGCGTTAATTGATATCTGAAACTGAAACCGTAACTGAAACTGAAACAGAAACTGAAGTTAAAGCATTAAGCTGATGCTGAACACGCGGCAACAGGCAATGATTTGTGGTGCAATAAAAATTGGTATTTAATAATGGGTGAAACAAGCCGCAAAAGCTTAAAACTTAAGCTCCGCCTTCCGCACACAAAAACTAACAAGCTCCATTTCAATTTATTATAAATCGAAAATGCCGCTGTGTGTGTGTGTTTGTGTGTGTGTGTGTGTGCGTAATCTTATCGTACAGCAAGCCTTTTTTACGCTTCACGGCGCACAGGCCGCATGTGGGCAAAACAAAAAAAACAAACACACAACACTAAACAAAAAGGCCCAACATCAGGCCAAAAGCCAAGTCAACGAGCTGACCGTTAAATGAATTGCCCGCCCCTATCCATCCCTCTCTCTCTCTCTCTCTCTCTCTCACACTCTCTCTCGCTCGCTTGGTACCCTGGTTATTGTGATAGCAAGAACAGTTAAGGCAAATGCTTGAAAATGGTCCCTGGAGTCACGTTGCAACAAAAACGATCGAAATGGAAAACAAAGCAAAGCCGAAAATTTTATTGTGCCGAAAATTGAATACCCTTAAAAAACAACTTGGTGAATTTAAAGATGATTTTAAATTCTGTTTGCCCCAATTTCTCATACAAAAGTGAACAAATTCTTACAAATAATTAAATAAGTAATTATAGTATTTTTTTTACTTCTACAAATTGGGTTCGAATCCCAAAGCGGTGTTGGAATATATTTTTATATGTTTTACTAAGTATTTGAATTTCGAATTAAAGCAAACAAACTCTTTAGAAACTAAAGAACTTTAGTGAAAGTTTTATTAAAAAAAATGATTGAAACTTAACTAAATTTATTAAATTTATTATTAGCATTAAAAAAGAACACAAAGTCCTTTATTATGAACACTCAATTTGCTGTTCTTAGGCCGAACATATTTACAGAAATTATTATTAAGTAAGGGAGAAAATACTTTCCAGCCGATTTTATTAAATTCTTTTTATATATTGAAATATTGTTGAGCAACTCAACTTTACTCTCTTGCGCTCGAACAAAGTATCTCTATATCTATCTCTTACGCTGCGTCTATTTCTATCTCTATCATCTAAACATACATATTACATATTCTACTTATTGCGTCTAATAACAAACAAACAAACAAACAAACAAACAACAATCAATTTAACAAACAAACAACAATGAAAAATGTTCTGCACAAAAAACCAAAAATAAAACAAAAATGAAATCAAATGAAACCAAACAAAAAATTTCACAACTCGTTTAGGAAATCGCGTATCGGAGATGGAGCTTCGGATCCAGATTCCGATTGGTAAGTCTCTTGCGTTTGTTACCAACTCTTGGTTGACTCTCACGCTTTGCACAACAAAAGAATACGCAATCAAAATACACACACACACACACACACACACTTACACACAGACACGAACTTAGCTACGCTTTTTGATTATATTGCGAAAATTGATTTTGGAGAATGATAATATTGATTGATAGTGATCTTGACGATAATAATGCCGATGATTGGTTATGATTGATGATGATTGAGCTGTAACTAATTGGCATGCGAAGCGCTTAATACAAATTTTTCAATTGCGTTTGGGCCCCACAAAAAAAAGCAACCGACAAAAAAATACAAAAAAACATACTTAAATTTTTTTTTTCTTTTTGAAGTGGGTTAACAAGCGAGCTAAACCCAAATCACAACCACAGCCACAACCACAACCAAACACACACACATACACACACACACACACATACGCTGTATACATTCACTTTTGGTAATCCAATAGTTTCACAAAAATAAATACGAGTAGTTGCCATTTGCCAAATGCTTCTTAATGCAAGCACCCAAGTTAAGTATTTGGCAGCCAAAAACACACAAACACACACACACACACACACACACACTCGCAGACACACCCACGCTAAAACAAAAAAACCAACACGTGTATAAAGAACATGCCACGCCTAGTTCTTGTTTTTCTTTCCATTCTATTTTGTTTGGTTCGGTTCGGTTTTGGTTTGGTTTGGTTTCTCTTACATTTAGCTAGCCGCATTGCAAGCTGCGTTCTGCTTTTGTACCACATGACGTATGCGTAATATTAGGTAGCATTAATAACAATACTAAGAAAACGCTGTAAATATATATTACTTTATATCGCTGCAAAAAAAAAAAACGCTGCTCAATAAAACAAATCACATAAAATGTAGTTTGCCATTTCAATTGTATATAATACATAAAAAACAAAAACAAAAAACAAAAAGCAATAAAAAAATAGTAATATTAAAAATACCATAAAAAATTAAGCAAATTATAAAAATGCGTTTTGCACAAAGCTAAGCTTTAACAAATTTATGTATATACTAAATTAAATACTATGCTTATATTCAAATACTTGTACATATTAAAAACCATTTAAAACACACACATACATATATCCAAATATATATATACTATACTATATATATATATATATATATAATGTAGTTATTCATTCTCATAGCGAGGCAGCTTCAATTTAGTCTTTTGTTGGCGACTTGCGATTTGAGTAAACAAAATAAAAAATTTAACCCTCGGCAACAACAACAAAATCAAGAGTCAAAAAATTTGTAAAATGCTTAACCAGTTCCAGTTTCCCCACTTTCCCCAAAAATAATCCAAATACCCGTTCCACATTCCTCCCAGCATTCCTCAGTTGCACTCGTAGTCTCGCTGTAGTAGCACTTGAATACCCTGTAAAAAGTTTACAAATCTAACAAAGAAAGCATTAAGCTCAATTTTTCCTGTTGTCAATCTCTGATTGTTATAAACCAAGTATTTATATATATATATACATATGTTTTATTTGTAAACTTTAATACAGCGTATCGTTTAGTCGTTCATGCTCGACTATTGCACTCTTGCCACTTACATTGATTTCTTTCCATTTCCATTTCCATTTTCGTTTCGTTTTTTTTTTTTTATCACTTGCAATATTTTTTGTTGTTTTTTTTTTTTTTTTGACATTGCTTTTAGCAAGTTGTGGGCAAATTTTTCGTGTGCCCTTTGCCCTCTCGTATTTATTTTCTTCATTATTTTTGTTGTCTTGAAAAGCCCCAAACCACAATTGCAGAACTCAAGGAATTAAAAACTGAACTGAAATGTTTGGTTGCAGCTTTAACCAACTGGGCGGTAAAACGTTTTTTATACTTAAATTGCAAACGAAATTAAATTTTTCATACAACTTGCTTTTCATTTTGCCCTTCAGACATTTTCATTTTCATTTTCATTTTCATTGCATTGCATTTAGTTTTTTAGTGCCTGCCCGCAAGAACTAAACTAACTGTATAAGTATATCTATATATATATATACCATAAAGAAGATGAACAAATAAATACTTTGCCATTTTTGCATGCCTGATTGCCGTTAGAGAGTTGCAACTTTGATGGGAGACGCCACAGGAAGTCAACGACTACCGAAGACGGAGACACAGCCACACCCACTTTTCCGCCATTTTCCTTTGCCCATTTTCTTTTACCAGCCACTCCACATATCCCGTTAGCTGTCAGTTGTCTCCGTCAAGAAGTCGGAAAAGAAATGAAAAGATATTAAAGAGCTTCCCACCATAAGCCAGCACCTGACCACATCTACATACATATATATATATACATATATATATATATATATATGTACATCTGTTTTAGTGCGTGCTTATCTATGTGTGTGTGTGTGTCTCTTGCTCGTTGCCCGTTGCCCGTTAGATGTTGCCCGTTAGATGTTAGCGTTGCCATATCGTTGCGTGCCATTATTGAGCGCGTTTACGTTACGGCTTTTGGGCTTTTACCGTTAACCGTTAACCGTTAACCGTTTACCGTTTAATGAATGTTTATTGCTACTACCACGCATTGCGTAAGTGTTTCCGTATTGCGTAAGTTATCGATCTAAAATGCAAATAGAGCACCCTAGTTGTAGAGCTAACTGTTAAATCCAAAATTAAATAACGTTAACGCACGCTTTGCATTATTGAACGGCTCTTTGTTGCATTTTATAATTGTAGTCGACCTATCTCTTTAACTATCTCTATCTCTCTTCTCTCTCTCTCTCTCTCTCTATCTCTCTATTTGTCTGTCTATCTCTCTGTCTAACTGAGAAATTTCCACTTCCCGTAGTTGCTTGATATTTTGAGTTGAAATCCCGCAGTAGCTGTTAGTTGTAGTTAACTTAACGCAAACTTTATTCACTTGTTACGTTGACTTTTGATCTTTGAACTTGTGTAACTTTTGTGGCATATCCTCGTACAGGACACGGTCGAACCAACGCTGGATGAAACTCCGCACCACCGTACAAATCTCATCGGCCATACAGAAGAAACCACCGCTCAAGCGCGAAGATTCATTCCTGAAGCGTTTCTCAACTAGACAGATACCCGAAACACAGGTAAGATATACAGTCAAACTTACGTATAGCGAACCGAATAAGAACTTGCTTAAATGGAAAATTCGACATATAAAATAATTTTATAATTTAAAGCATATTCAGTTTTCTTAAACAAAAATTCGTAATAAAGGAAACTTCTTCATACGGAAGTTCGTAATAGAGAAGTTTGACTGTATATACAGTCCACTCTCGTTAATTCAAAATGGAAAAGGGATTACATGCGATTTATTAAGATTTTCATTTAACAAGGCACAAAAAAGAATAAAATCCAATTAACGGGGCTTTTATTTTTAAAAATATTTAAAGTTAACAAATCAATATAATTGCTTTTATTAATGGAAAATTAAACAGCAACACAAAATTGTAATATCATAAAAATTAGGCTTTAAAAAATGTAGTAATTTTTTATTGCCAGGTATTTTTTTTCTAATATTTTCTATTGCATTTTCTAAACATATTAGGTTGTCAAAGAAACTACGAGAAAAACAGATAATACAGCATACTAAACTTAACGGTGATTTAGCCTAAAAAATGTTCCCAATTGCATAACGAATTTTACGAGATTAAGAAACAAAACTTTAATTTATAAGAGATTGAATATTTTTTCTTCAAATTATAGAAGGATCCAAATTGTGGAGGATTTTTACGTATATATAATTATTATTATATTATATAATTATTTCAATTATTATCAACGTATTAATCAGTGTGATTTTTGATTTAGATTAACGGTATTCGACTGTATAAGATACTTATATAATATTATTTAAATGAATTATGAATGGAAAGCCTGTCTTTATTATTATTATTTCGAACCAATTTAATTGCTAAGTTGAGTCTTGTCATAATGTTTATGTTTATTATGTTTTAGGAAACTGTTGAAGACACGGGTTCAGAAAGTGCCTCTGGCGACGTCGACAAAACGGTAAAACGTCGACGACGCTATCTGCAGAAACGACGCTCCGTTGTTAATCCAGATGAAAATTTTTACTTCTATTGGTTAATGATGTTAACTATATGTGTTCTCTATAATCTATGGACCCTAATTGTGAGGCAGAGCTTTCCTGAACTGCAGGTAAGTCGCCCTATACCACCAACCACCAACCCCCCCCCCCACATTCACCCCCAAAACTTGATCCTTTTGTGTGCGTCCTGCCTTTTTTATTTTGTTGTGTTGTGTTTTTTTGTTGTTGTTGTTGGAACACCTTTTGTCATAATGCTTCAAGTTTTGTAAGATGAGTTGACTTGCTGCTTAATAATAATGCCCAAAGGCCATAAAATTTCCTCAAACACTGAAGTTTATTAGGTATTTTAGCCAAGGAGACAGCAAAGGCAACTCGGACGAGTCCGTGTCCTTGCCAAAGTGGACTCGATGGCTGTGGGCCAAAGGCAAGGTTAGATTGCTAAAATGAACAAAAGGCGACTCTGATTAGTTCGCAGATTTGCTTAGGACCTTTCAAAGTTAAAGGTTAGCCAGGTCTAAAGTTTTTGTGTTTTAGGGTTTGGTTTTCGTAACACTAAAAAAAGAGACTTGATAACTAAATAAGCTTTTACTTAGTCAATTTATATGCTCTATATATATATATCTGATTTTAGTTCTTGGCACTTGGCTTGCTATTTTTTTTTTTTTTTTTTTTTTTTTTTTTTTTTTTTTTTTTTTTTTTTTTTTTTTTTTTTTTTTTTTTTTTTTTTTTATTCCTAAGCTGTCTAGAAAATGAAAAGCTCTCTCTTAATGACTCAATTAAAGGACACGCAGGCGGCGCATAAGCTAAATGGTCTGGTTAGTTAATTTGGCAGGATGTTCGTGATGTTCCAGGACCTGTGCAAATGTTTGCTCACGGCAGATTAGAGTCCGGCGGAGAGGGTTGCCAAACAAAAGAGCAGCCTTTATTATATTGTATTTTTGTTTTGTTTTTTATTTTTATTTTTTTGTGTTTTTTTTTTTTGTTTTTATTTAGGCCAAAGCGCCTGCTTACCATGTGATACACTCGTCGTCGTTGACCTTTAGGCCGTAATGTGTGTGGCACGGCTTTTGTTCGCGATGTTGTTCTTGTCGCCCCATATTTTTTTTTCTCATTTTTTTTTTTTTGTCAGCTTGCCATTTGTGGAGGTGGTTTACAACCCTTCCCCACGACGAATTCATTTGCATTTGTGAAATGCATTGCTAAAATAATTGCCCTTGACCCGAGTTCTTCTATTTATACAAACACACACACACACATATATATATGCTCTGTATGTGTATATATATAGACTAGCACTAATTGAAAATCTCTCAACAAATTTTGAACAAAACTTTGACGCTTACAGCAATCTGTGCCTACCTTTTGGCTCATCTGCGATTCAATGACAGATGTTGTATTTATCTTAGATATAATAGTTCAATTACGCACAGGCTATCTGGAGCAGGGCCTAATGGTGAGTCCTGAATTTAATAAACTGTCAACATTTTAACTATTTAAATATGTTTAACTCCTGTTCTCTTCCATTTGTTCCTTTAGGTATACGATGACAGGAAGCTGGCCTGTCATTATGTGCACTCGCGTGAGTTCATCTTTGATATGATAGCGCTGATACCGTTAGATCTGCTCCAGCTTAAGATGGGCACACATCCGCTTTTGCGTTTTACGCGCTTTTTTAAAGTGAGTTCCGAAAAAAAAGCCAAAAAATAACAAAAACAACACGTTATAAAAATTTGTTTTTTTTTTTTTTTTGTTGCAGGTATATCGATCTGTGAGATTTTATTACATCGTAGAGAGTAGAACAGTTTGGCCAAATTTATGGCGCGTTGTTAATCTAATTCATATCCTGTTAATACTGGCCCATTGGTTTGGTTGTTTCTATTTTTTACTGTCCGAGGCGGAAGGCTTTCAGGTAAGCTTCCAAACGAAATTCACGACTTTAAAAAAAACAATGTACTATAAAAGGAAACCGTTTTAGGGCGATTGGGTTTATCCGTATAGACCGGGTGATTATGCGACGCTGACGCGCAAATATTTGGGCAGCCTGTATTGGTCCACCCTAACGCTGACCACAATCGGGGATCTGCCGACGCCGGAGACAAATGCTGAGTGAGTATATAGAGTATAAGTATACCCTGGGATCCTTGACACATCTTTCGGTCTTTGGGGCTGCGTCTGGTTTTCCTTTTGTTTCTTTTCCATTGCAACCATCCAATAAAACGAAACAAACAACAGACCGAACTTTTCGGTGGACGGCCCTCGATCAATACCAAGGCGTGGCATTAAATCACGACTGCTACAATTTGGCTCTAGCTATGGGTAATAACACAATACGATCCTTAACTCGCGTCGAAACATCAACTGTTACAATATCAACCTGTTTGTTGGGGGCTGTCCACAAGTTCGTTCGTTTGTTTATTTCTTTTCATTTTTTTTTTGTGCTTGGTAACTTCAAAATAAAGAAAAAAGAAACTCTTTCAACTGTTGCATGTGCTGCCTGTCAACAAAATGTGTCCTCAAGTGATCAATTTCTTATCAAAGTTTTCGAAAGCGTGTGACAGCCTTCAACAATTTCCAGTTTCAATTCCAATCATATTTCAGTTGCTAAAGCCAATTTCAAATCGGTCTTTACCTTGTTGCCATTTGGCTCACAAAGTAAATGCATTGAAAATGTGCTTTCGAAAACTTTGAATTGCCGACAGAGTCTTGACAGCAATCAATGCTAACGAGAGTGAGTGAGAGAGAGAGAGAGAGAGAGAGAGAGAGGGAGAGATTTCATATGGCAAGCTGTCAGGACTCTCTTAATAGCTTTTAAATGATATTCCTGTTTAACTTGTGTCTGTTCCTTAGATATATTTTTACGATCGTTAGTTATTTGATTGGCGTCTTTATCTTCGCGACTATTGTTGGCCAAGTGGGCAATGTGATAACCAATCGTAATGCCAATCGGCTCGAGTTTGAGCGTTTACTCGACGGCGCCAAGACCTACATGAGACATCACAAGGTGAGTACCAAAACCAAACCAAATTGAAAACCCGTCAACTAACCCCTTAACCCTACCCCCAAAATAAAGGTGCCCGGCGGAATGAAACGTCGCGTGCTGCGTTGGTACGATTACAGCTGGTCGCGGGGTCGGATACAGGGTGGCGGTGATATAAACACTGCGCTGGGCCTGCTGCCCGACAAGCTGAAAACCGAATTGGCCTTACACGTTAACCTAAGCGTGCTGAAGAAGGTGACCATATTCCAAGAGTGCCAGCCGGAATTTCTGCACGATCTGGTGCTGAAAATGAAGGCATATATCTTTACGCCCGGCGATTCCATTTGTCGCAAGGGCGAGGTCGCCCGCGAAATGTTCATCATTGCCGATGGCATACTGGAGGTCCTCAGCGAGACCGGCAAGGTCCTTACCACCATGAAGGCGGGCGATTTTTTCGGCGAGATCGGCATACTCAATCTGGATGGACTCAATAAGTGAGTGTTGAGTGCCCCTTTTGTCTATTTAAATATTTATTTATTTATATAATTATTTATTTAATTATTTCTTTGTTTAATTTTTTTCTTTTCATTATTTATTTAGTTAGTTATTTAAGTTTTCAATTATTCTTTTATTTCTTTTGTTTTAATTTTTTTTATTTATTTATTTATTTATTTATTTATTTATTTATTTATTTATTTATTTATTTATTTATTTATTTATTTATTTATTTATTTATTTTTT
>SCDZ01001226.1:0-11890 GCA_004143845.1 Drosophila lacertosa | reverse complement strand
GGGGGGGGGGGGAACTGAAATTTCAGAGCAGGCTACCAAAAATGAAGCTTACAACCTTTAATTCGATAATCTTATCGAAAGCGACAACTTAATTGCAGTTATAGATTAGTTTAAGTACTAATAAAACTGTCTATCAGGACCAGCACTTGATGTAGTGTTGGTGCTCCAAGTGACAGAAATTACCTATTCAATAGCATTAAAAAGAGATACGATAATGATGTTCTAATATTCTTTGATTATATTTCGAACTTGTTCAATTTTCCGATAATGTAAAAACCTTATGCGGCTTTATTGCAAAAATTATTTGATTCAGTATCAGCTATACGAGCATCTCTTCTCCTTTTAGGAAAGGCTGAGGATCTTATGACTTCCATTTCCAACACAGAGAGTGGTTTAACAAACGAACCACTCAAGATAAACCATTCAGTCTCTACGACATTCATATCTTAAATTTCAGAATATGTATGGCCGAGAGAATTCGATTAATATATTCGTGGCTAATATTTTCGTGACGAATTGAACTAAATAAGGTTGATATTCTTGTCAATAGTGCTAAAACTTTCCACGCTATTTGTAACGGAAAAATATCGCTGGGCGCATACCTACAAAGCCTTCTCAACACAGCTTACGGTTGGATAGTAGGTGCTAATGTGACTCAAGTACATGTACGCCCTTTTGGCCGATATTACGAAAATGTTTCGCCAATTTTTGGTTGATCTTCGCGATAGACATTTCAAATTGATATTATGGAGAGCACATCCACAGAATATCGTACAAGTGTCTCAACTGAATACCATGACCTAAGGCCTATCGTCGGCCCCATCTCTTGCTATAAGATGTTTGCTTAACTTAGCTGATTTACTTGAGTCAGTCCTTCAGGTACGGCAGCTTTCCGAAATGATTTTTATGTCGATGGCCTACTAACAGACGAAGATCGAATAGGAAAACTTAAATACAAATTCTAAGCAAGGGTAGTTTAAAAATGATAAGGTATAACAGTGACAGTAGTGACACTATCGATGGTTGAGAGCTATCTAACCGCCATCGATGGCACCCTACACTATCGATAGTGGTCGACAGTTTTTCATGGCGCCTCACGCATCAATAATCAGATCGTAACTGACAGCTTAAATGTTCTGAACTTCTGATTTTCTAAAGCATTTACGATTATTTTAAGCTAAAAGACTCAGTTCTTCAGCACTTAGCAGTGAGGGTGAAGCAACGGTGACTCGGACTTGGGCAGCATCTATAATAACCATACTTAAGATAGATTATACATGTTTATGGGAAATAAACGTTCTTTCAAAGCGATTTTCATTTCTTGGTCAATACCCTTTTGCTCTTACGTTCCCGTCAAAGAAGGCATCCTTATCCGTAGGATTCTCTCCATTTTTTATTTACGTTGGGGCTACGATTCTACGATCTGAGGTATGCTCCATTTTAACTTTCACTTACCGCTACAGTCAAGTAAGTTTTGCAAAAATGAGGGTGGAAAAATCACTAACGCCTAAATGAGAATAAGGTCAACAATAATGTCTGGAACCATTAAGAAAATTTAAATCTGAAAATTGTTGCAAATTTGTTTAAAAGCTAATGTTGTTGTAAATTAAAAAAACATAATTAACTTTACAACTGACAAAGTACACAAAAATCATTATTAAGTCTAAGTCTTATGGAAATTCTCATTAGTACATTTTTTGTAAAAATAATTCGTAGTACTTTGATACCGTTTATAAAACAATTTCGTAATGTGTTTAAACTAAGTAAATACCATGGAGCCATTTTGGATTTATTGTTTTTGTTACACTTCATGTTTATTTATTTATTTGTTTTATATTTATTTATTTATTTTAAAATTATTTTTCTACAATACTATATATTTATTTATTTTTGTATTTATTTAAGAAGATATCTTGCTATTTTTTCATTTATTTTAATAAACAAATAATAAACAATTCTTATATGTTATTTGCTTGTCCTGTTAGATATGCCCCAGCAAATAATTGACAGTGGCGTTTTTAGAATCTACAGCTAAATAAGCCGGTCATATTTCGATAAATATAAATATAAATCTTATTACGCTTGCTATTGTAAATATTAAAATGTTATATTTGGAAACATAAAGAACGGTTGGTCAGTCACAGAGGATTCCAAAGTAAAAGCCTTCAAAAAAAAATAGCATGTTAAGATTGGTATCCCTGTACTTGAAAGAACTCAACCCAATCCTGGTAAACTTTGTACTTTGGACAGTAAGTCCATAAACAGTTTTAGAGGATTTCATTTCCAAGAAAAATAATAAAACTTTAGTATAAAAGGGATCACTAAACTCATTTGATCAACATTTATTATAAAGCTTCGCTTAAAACATTGAATATATGACAATAAAAACTAAGCTAGAACCTTGGAGTACTCAAAGGTGTTTAAAAAAGATTATGGACTGCAAAGGACAACTCCATATTTTTTCAACTAAATGGGCCGTAGTAGGACTAAATGTCATAAACATACGGTTCAAACAATATATATTGTATTTAACATAATAATTAATTATTATTTGAAATTCCTCGCTTAAATGCTACATAAATATAACGATATTATGTTGCTCTACTAAACAGCAACAAAGGACACGATTTAGATAAAATAACATGTTCAATAGTTAGTGGAGCAGTTTGAAGAAAGTTGAAGTTGAAGACATTCAAGAAATACTTAACAATTTATCGGCAGTGAATTGCGCGATAATTGTGACGTACTTGAAGTGTCGCTAAAGGTGTCTGTTCGACGTAAGATCGCTAAACGCAGTTCGCACATGCCTCCGTATTTGAAATTTACGGAGGGCTCTAATTTTACGTATGCCGTTCAGTCCCGTTCAATGTTCTCCACAATAATTGATAATCAATTAGACCTCGCCAACAACGAGAAGCTGCATAATGTTCACGTGAATTTTTCTGTGGCCTTGAATCTATTTCACTTTCACGAAGAAGAGAATGGATCAGTGGCTATGCTTCGTGAGCTTTCGTGCTCTAAATAGGTTAGGAGCCGTTGAACAAATTGCGAGCTGCATAATCGTACCGACTAAAATGATCTCTCTTCGTCAACTCAAGGCGTTGATTGCCCTGCCTTACCTTCTACCGTTTCTGCCTTCATAGCGCAGCATCTCAACAATGATATTGTGCTACTTGTCGTGCCTTACTCGACTGCTTTTCACAGCTCCATTTGATAACATCTTGGTCAAATCAGCTTCAGCTTAAAAGGGTTAAGGATGCGGCAACAGTATGTGGAATAGGAAATTTCAACTTTCGCAACGGATGGATTCTCTGTGACCGTTAACTTGCAGTACAGCACGTCTACATACTCAACCTCCCTTACAGCAGTAGGGTCCTCTAGCATTCCTCATCAGCAGCCTAGCTTCAGAATATACATTGCTAATTGGTAAGCATAAAACTCGCGGATACAGTTTCTTAAGCCTCAACGCGTTGACATTGTCGCAGTGCGTTGGTACTCCAACTGGAAAGCCGACTTGTAAGCTTCGGTGATATATTGCTGCCCAAAACACCGCCTGGGGACATTATATCAAGTTCCAAAATGTCTAAGCATGCTCGAAGTCGTACAGGTACTGGTCGTACTGTCTATTGCAGGGATGGTCAATTCAATAATCTTGGGTCTCTTAATACCATCGCCGCCGAAATAGCTTCTAGCCATCCCGATTCGGAAACATCGACTTCAGCTTTTGTCTTGAATGATCCCAACAGCTTCCGTCTGCGAGCCTTACGCTGCTAGTCCCACCTACAATCACGGGAAAGTTTGCCACCGGATGTCCAATTTCGCGAAATTCGTCAGGTACCGATGGAAGGAAGACCACTCAACTTTACTGAAACGGCGGGCCAAGTGGCGCACTAATAGTCAAGAACGATAATCTGCCACCCTGGCCTCTAGCGAGAGTGATCGAGCTGATTCCCGGAAAGGATGGAGCCGCTCGGATAGCTGTGCTAACGACTGCTTCAGGAGTGACCAAGCGAACTGTTAACAAGTTGTGTCTGCTGCCCCTTAAGGATGCTGTTGAAAAACAGGCGTCCAACGGGGGGAGAATGTCGGGTCACGCAGCCGCTTAATTATATACTTAAGTTAAATATTTCATAGTCAGTGGTGCAGCTTAAAGTAACGCACTTTTACTGAATAATTTGTTTGTGCTGTTGTAATCACCGCCAAGCTGCCCACGCTCTCCTAACTACTTACATTCTTTGAGGCTCTAAGCATTGACTGTTTTCGGTGCTAAAGCCATAAATCTTGTATCGTCTCACTATCGTGTCGGCAGCTGCATGACGCATCGCTGCGACAATAAAACAGCTAATAAAAAAGCTTATTAGCTAATCACCAGATTTAGCATGAAACTGTTAGTCAATTAGGATTTGTTATCGAGCTTGACAAATTAGAAGGAGAACTTTATATTAGTGTATCTGGGAAATTTCGCAGATCTGAAGCGGATTAGCGGATGCATCAATATGCATATTTTAAAAAAAGGCTTGACCTCACTTAACAATCATGAATAAACCGTTAGAATGATTGTCGTTCGTCAACAAAATTCCATAGTGGAAACATTGGACCAGAGATCAAAAATCTTTAAATTTTGCAATGGCAATATATACTAACAACGAATGCATTTATTTAAGAAAACAAACAAATGTCCTGAAATCATTACAGCTTATAAACTTATCTTCTTTTCTTTCTGTATTTACTTACAAAAACACTGTAGACAGCAGTATACCTTCTATGGCTGTCGCATTTGCAATATAAACGCCCGTCTACTAGGCTGGCTGAGCATCCCATATATATATATAAGCATTTAAAATGGCGTAACTGAAAACATAGCATGCTCGCCAACGATTTATTCACCATAAACGACGAAACCTTCTGCCACTAAAGTGGCCACTGGCAAGAAGTTACCCATATCTTCGTAAGAAAAATTCAGAAAAAAAATTTCTAAAATATCACAATATTGGTCTTATCTTAATTTCGCCTTGCAACCTTTACCGTTATATATTTTGCCTTAAACAATGTTTGTTTTGGTGGAATTAATACGTAACAAGTTGGGCTGGCTTGTCACGGTAATAGGCTTTTAAATTATCCTACTTATTTAAATGAGATTCTAATTTGAGAACAGAAAGACATTTTATATTATTTCTATTTACAATAATATTTCACAAAAATGTACGCAAAAATTAAAATATTTGTCAATTAATTAAAATTAAGCTGTATTGAAAAAGCTTCTGGATAAGTGCTGTTTTTTTACTTCAAGTAGTCGTTGCTTTATGAAAATGAATTGAAACCAGAGGATCCAACTGTTTGTTGTTTGGACAAAGTCAATTTTCAGAAGAGTTGACAAGAATAGAAACAAATACTAATTAAGACGCATTATTTACTTATCAACCAATATCACAGTGTTAATTTTTACGACTATCCAACATACACAAACACTTTAACACAAACACTTTAAGGTTATTGCTACGAACTAGACTTTACAAAACATATAAATAAAGACACATTACACAAATCAAGCTTATGCTGCAAAAATTATATTCCACATTCCTCCTCATTTCTTTTCCACTTTCACCTATTTAAATAATCGATGTCATTTTTAAAATGTAATGATTGCAAATGTGTTTTTATTTTTAAAGCGACCAAAGTCAAAGTTTGCGGTAAGTGATCAGCGGACTTCCAGAGCAACGAAAATTCGCAGTTGAGCGAAATTTATTGTTCCTCAAAGATTTTCAGTCGCTTTAACAAATACACTATTGCAATAAAATATTGATTTAGCATAACTCCCAAAAAATTGAAGTTCTTCCAACATTTTCGGCATTTGGCCCGATGCTCATTGAAGGGACATAGCTTTTTGTTGAGTTCCCGGCTTAAAACGAATGACTTTTGGTCGCTTGTCAGGAAATAAATTAAGGTTTAGCTTATAACGGATTGCGTGTCCAAAGCAAAAAGATGTATCGATCACAATTAACTTAGGTGTGTTTATTAATTGGTAGTTTTGTATACAGTTATGCCGCCTTTATGTCACTGGATTTCGTTAACATTCGTTTAATATGTAAGACGTACAAATAAATGTACTAATATTTATTTGCTTACTTCCAATTAAGTTGCTTATCTAAACATCACTTGAAATATTAAAGCCTCTTTAATTCCAATTTTTCTGTTTTAAGCTTCGTTAAATGAAAATGTCGGTAAAACGCATTCGCGTGTAGTTCGTAAGAAATTCCTTGCCATTTCGAATTTTCCTATTATTTATTTAACTTTTTTTTTAATATTTCAGTCGTGAGAATACAAGCCTCAGGAGGGAACCCTACTATATAATTGCTTGTAATCCACCTTCTTTTTAAGTTATATTCCTATTGGATTATTTTTATTTTTGATTAAAATGAACTTGTAATTTTTAAATCAAATATAGTTAAAATTAGTATCAAATATTCTGTGATATAAAGAAAAACAGTTATGGTAAGGTATTTAAAATATGTATCATATACTGAGGGGAATTATTATCGATCTGCGTGTTATAGAATTGTGTATGGCCTCCATTACTTTTATCGATAACTTAAATTTTTGCATATGATTTGCAAGTGGTGGTTAAGTGCTATGTATCGTTATATCGATAAGTAACCTACAATGGCATTTAAAACTCATACACCTATCGGTAATCGTTTAACCTTAATTAGTTTGTGCATCACTGAAACTTGATGTAAATTACATATATTTCTTTTCTTTCGTTGCCATCGAAATTTCCAGTCCGTCTTTGTCCTAGTGCATTTCACAAATTTAAGTTATTACAAATTTCTGTAGAGTTTGAAATAATAATCTTGGCAATATACTCTTAACAATTGCATGGTCAGTTCAACGTTCATTTAAATTTTAGAGCGCAAAGAATAAAATCTAATGTACGTATATTAAAGATGTAATTGTAATTTGCAAATCAATCAATCCTATAATTCTTTTATATATGTATATACATATATAAATCAACACAAGTTTATTAAAATTGTATACGAAATTTGAATTATTAAAATTAGGAAATTTAAAAAATTAAAATATATCAAGCTTATGCTGGGATTTGCTAACCAGCCGCAATTTAACGTCGATTCAGATATTTAGAAAATACCGGTAAGTTAACAAAACCGTTGTTTGTTTATACTGTTTCGTTTAAACTTTTTTTTAAAGATATTAATTAGCTGGTGTTTGTCTATAAGCCTCTACGAACGTGGATAAAAAACATACCATTAATAAGCATGATATTCTAAATATTTGGTTTTTAATATATTCATCGCATCTTATTGACTAGTTTTTTTTCTCTTAAAGGTCGTCAAGTAGTTTGCGTTTCGGTATCTCAGCTGTGCACTGGGTATTTAATTATAATGAATTTTGGCCACGGTAATAACTGATGAATTTGGTGGTGCTTTATCGTAATCAAAGAGAAGATTTTACATTAAATTTTGTAAGCCAGCCAAAAAAAACGAAACAGACATATCTGTGTAAAATTTATTGACGTCCCTTTTAACAAAGTACGCGATAATAAAGTAATACATCAGTCACGAACCCTTAACATATGCATTAATAATTGCAAAAAATCAATGCGTGTTGTTGTCATGCATTTTCGTTCCTAAGTAGCCTATTTAACACTATTTTTTTACAATGCGTAGCAACATTGCTGAATTGTTTTTTCATACACTTTAATACACTAAACCCATTGATAATGCTTTAATGGGTATAATTATAAAATGTTTGTAAAGGGCAGACCTTCCTGCCAACTTTGGCTCCATAAAGTACATGTGTTCTTGATCTGAATCATTGGTCGAATCGATTTATCCATGTCCGACTGTCTATTTGTTAGCGGCGACTTGGCTGACTATAAGAACTAGACATTGTAACAAGGGCAGCAGCTGAGTAATGTGGATAGTGTATCATTCTTTGGCCACTCCGAGTGTTTTTTTATTTTTATTTTTTTCAAAAAGGGGGTTACGTGCGGGTGTTTAAAAAATATGATATGCTCAATATAGTATTTACAAGAACAAATTGCAACAAATTAATATAAATTGGTCAATCTAACACTCATAGTTTCTGAGAAAGTTTTAAAAATCTATATCTTCATACCGGTTCATTATCAATATTATCATATTCATAACCAATATGATTAAAATGGGGCAAGGGAAAATTTATGCTCTGTATTGAATAAGAATGTAAGTCTATAAGTTTGTATACAGACAGACGGACGTATCTCAATATTTCCTGCAACATT
Source organism: Drosophila lacertosa (assembly GCA_004143845.1). Classification (NCBI taxonomy): domain Eukaryota; kingdom Metazoa; phylum Arthropoda; class Insecta; order Diptera; family Drosophilidae; genus Drosophila; species Drosophila lacertosa. The sequence goes on along the minus strand of SCDZ01001226.1, from coordinate 3,606 downwards.
CATTTACATAAAACAATTATAAATTTTCGCCTTTTTTTAATATACAAAATAGAATTGTAATTTATAATACTATATAGTTTAAATCGTATATAAAGTTGTGCAAAAAATAATAATAGTGCCGCACCTCACTACCTTCAAAATTGTTTAGTAAAACTTCCAGTTATTCAAATTTTACAAACGATAGCTTTTTAGAAAACCTAGAATGTATCCATTATAAACCCGAAAAAATCCTATTAAGTTGGGACTTCTTGTGCTGGATGTAAGTAGACCAAATAAATGAAAAATCATAAATAAATACAAAATAAAGACGCAATTAGTTAGTTTGCTTTAAATATTGATTATTTTCAAAAAAAAAAAATTGGTAAATCGGAAGAGAAATCTGATAGTAAACCTACGAAATCATCGCAAATCCTATATATATTCTTGAAAAAATAGTATGATGTAGTGCTACTATGTATTTAATGCAATAGTCTAGGAGAAAAGGCAGAGAATCGAGATGCCGCACCTCCCTACTTTCACAAGTGCTTTTGAGACATTTCCAATCTTCCAAATTTAACAAGCAACAAACTAAAAAACCAAAAAAAACTGGGTTGATTTCCATATTCTTGTTTTCGATTGTTTTCTGCACACAAAAGGGGCTTTTCATGATAATAGCAGTGCTTGGGAGTAATAAATAACAAACTAAGTAAGGACGCAATTATTTAGGTTTAATTATTGTTCATTCACAAAATTTTTTCGAAAATTGCGTTAATTTTATTTTTAGTGAGAGATGGAAAAAATTGCTTGGTCAGGAAGATAAATCCGATAGTTATCATAAGAAATAATGGCAAAATATATAAAGATTGTTGAAAAAATAGTTTTCGTATTCAATGCTATAAACTATGAAAAGAAGGCAGAGAGTCGAGATCGTAAGCGTAGATCGACGGTTTGCATATAAAGATAAAGCCGTTAGCAAAGTACTAAGTCGATTCGTTAGTCATAACTTAGGTGCGACCGGGCCCAGGAAGGTACCCCTTTTTATATTTTATTTGGTGGCACTAGCTCCATACATATGTATATAATAAACATGTAGAACATACAAAATGAAGATTCGTTTAAGTTCAGATGGTTTTTTAAATTTATTAATAAACACTTATATTTCAATTAAGCTCTTTTCATGGGTATTTGCGTAAAAACATAAAGAATAGAATGTCCAAACGACTGACGATTTGTTTTGGTGTCAAATTGATGGCATTCTATCATTTTAAAAAAGGCAACGCTTGATTAATTGGTGAGATTGAAAGTATCTCAAACAGTTTAAAAAGTACTGAGGTGCGACTCTGCTATTTTAATGAACACATATGTACATATATAAACAGTTATTGCATATCAAGCCCAACTTAATGCCCTTATAAACTGTCAACATAGCGAGTGTTCTATTTCAGGTTCAAGTAATAGGTAAACTAGCAATGGGCTAAAAGTAAAGGGATATATTTTTCGAGTATACTACTGGTCAACTCCCAAATAAAAAAAATAAGTTAAATATGAAGATTTGGTATCAAAGATAGCGAAGCTAAAGAACTGCTTGGCGTCTTAAGAAAATTGACGTGGAACAGTTAAGGTTATCTTGGATATGGAGTATTTTGACACTGAATCATGTCTTTTGAAACTTTTTAACTTTAAACATTGGAGATAAACAGGGAAGGTTTTAAACAAATTTGAAAAGTTTGCATATTAATAGCGTCGTATTGAATGAACCAATCGGTTGCTGAATATAAACGATTGCTATTATAGTACTATTACCAAATTATGGGTCACGTTCTTAGATTTCAACAATGACCAAACAAAATTGTTTTTATATTTATATTTTTGCAATATCTAAGTATTAAGACTTTAATGCCACTTTAAAATTGTTCCTCTTACCTTACAAACAAGTCAGTCATTTTAGTGGCATTTATAACAACCGTGAAACACTTCCTTTAAGGAAAATAATTTTTTTCTATATCTTTCTTTAACTTTAGTCAATTGATGAACGGATTGCATATGGAAATCGTCCACCCTTCTACCGTTAAGTTGATGACTTTATTTAGAGCCACTTTAAATAGAAATTTATATCTATTTTTTCCAGATCATTATTAATTATATATATGACCCAAAATCTACTGCACGTCTTATTTAAGATTATTTTATATTCTGCTTATGATTACAATACGTATTACAATATTGCAAAATGTCTATTTAGTTTCAAAACTTTCCCATATATAGTTTAGAAGGTAAATGTAAATTAAACATAACATTTCTGCTTTCGACACTAGTCATTTTATTTTAAAATACATATTTTTCTTCAATTTTATAGCAATAAAATATCTAAATATCTTAAAATAACACCCAAAATCGAATTCTTATGTCAATTTCAAATATATATTAATAAATAATATATATATATATATATATATGATGCAGTTTTGCACTAGTTTTTGTGCTAATACCATACATATTGCCCACAAATAGTAAGGAATTGCTTGAACAAATTCAGTTTTTACCGATGTTATCAACATTAAAAGAGTTGATGAAATTTGAATTTCGCATTGATAAAGAATATAATTGGGAATCAATGGGTGTTTGTAAAGATCGACAAAACAAGTTGTATGTTTGCAAAGTGTTTCAAAATGGAGACAACAATTTATTGAGTTATCTTGGTGGCAAGAAACAATGTTGTAAGATGAAATCGGTACAGGAATTGTATCTCCCCACGGGTAGTGCGGCTAAGATTACATCAAAGAACAACATGAATGTTCAACAACAGAAATAAGAAGTAATGTAGAAAATATAAAAAACAGGGAAAAACGGGAAAACTTTATTGTAATGTATATAGTAATGTAAAATTTCGATATAATGTATACGCATTCTTAACGAGAACACATTGTACAAAACATACATTTGCATAAAAACTATGAATATAGCAAAAATATAAGTTGTGAAAATATTTTTAATGACATCTGAGATTTCTCTTCTTAAATTTTAATTATAAATATTTATCTAAATTGTTGAGTATCTTAGTTATCGATATCGAATTCGAAAACCCTGTAAAGATTTGCTAAACCCTGCCTATTAAAATCAGTGTAAAAAACCAATCAAGTCACAATATCATTCGACACCGCCACGAGCATGTAAGGAAGTAATCCCTCTTTTATCCATTCAAGTTTCAAATGCTTAAATTAACCACCGAAATTTTGTAAAGTGTTCACAGCAAGTTTTTTTTTATTTTTTTGTTTATTTATTTGCAACGGTTAACTTTACGGGTGTCAACTTGAGTTATTAAAAGGTAAATTACAAAAGAATTACTTGCTAAAAACATAAAGAAAATATAAATAATTCTAATAACATCACCGACACGGTGGGGGTATTTTATTTGCCAGTCCGGCCAGCTATGCCTCTGTTCACAGCAAGTTTTGTCAGTGATGTAATAGAAACTACAGTCAAAATGGATAGGAGAAGTTGAAAAAAATGTACATTTATGTTAATAAGAGTCTAAAACTAAATCTTATACTAACAAAATTAACATATGAAAGTGAAAATTATAACTCACTCATCCGGTGGGGTGAATATTTAGCCAGTCCTGCAAGC
>SCDZ01001225.1:0-11907 GCA_004143845.1 Drosophila lacertosa | reverse complement strand
CAAATATGTTTTGTTTTAAAGTTAATTCATGGCAGTTTAATACAAAAATTATTTAAGCAATATAGCTCAATTGGATTAGCGAAAAATAATCACTAATGGTGAGTCAGATGCGGGGCAGTGTATATACTGATGACGCGCAGTGTATATATTGTCACAGCCGAGTCAAGCTAATGCGTTTGTCTTAAATTGTATTATAAAATAATATTTTTTTACTTTTAAGAAAAATATTGCAGTTTAATAGAATTCCCATTTTTTGTCCGAGTCGGTTACATGCCGAAAATTATAATATCAATCAACGGAATAATTTAACTTGAAGGAAATACGCCAACTTAACAAACCATTGATTTAATACTTGGTATATGTTTTTGAGGCATACGTCAATTTTTGATTACCTATATAACTACATAACAAAACGACATTACAAAGATTACATGTAAAAATGAAATGATTATTAAGATATCAATTTCAAACTAAATAAAACAAAAAAAATTAATGTTTTTATGTATTTTAATATTTTTCTTTAGTTGTTTTTTTTTTAAATTATCCAAAAAATGGCCTCTTTAAATTTGGTCATCAGGTTAGCACATGCATTTTGTTATTCAATTATCTTCAGAATTTTTTTTTACTCTCTAAGTGATTTTTATTCTTTAATATGTGTAAAGGAAAATCGCTAATGGTTGCTGAGAAAACAAAAATCGAAACTTACGAAGAGTTAAACCTTGCAATAACTATGTTGTTTTTTCGGACGAGAAAAAATAAAATTTGGAAGCTCCCGATGGGTACATTTAGTATTTCCACGATCTTCGGAAGGAGGAACATCAGTTGGATCGACTTCAAAGTCGTGTGGACGGTGTGATGGTCTGGGGTGCTATCTCCTACTATGGTACGGTCGAGCTTCAATTTTTGAACACGAAAATGAATGCAAACACTTATTAAAGCGTCGATTTATTGCAATGACCGCTTTACTCACCGAACATTAATATAATTAAAAACGTGTGGGGATGGCTGGCTCGCAAAGGTTACGAATCTGGCAGGCAATATTCCACGAAAGGGGAATTTATTGAAGGCAATAAAAGCTCTTGGTCAGCCATTTCCTTGAATTATATTGAAAAGCTGTAGCTTCCAAATCGAATTTATAAGATCATTTTCAAAAAAGGAGGATCAACAACTCAATATGAAAATTATAATAATATGTTTAAATTAGTTAATATATAAGATCAAAAATAAGTTTTTACCGAAAAAAAATCATGTGTGTTTAAAGAGTTTAGTTTTCGGATAATTTGTAAATAAAAATTATAGAAAAATATTAAAATATATAAAAACACTAATTTTTTTTTATTTAGGTTGAAATTCATATGTTAATATTTAATTAATTTCTTAGAATTGTTACGTTCTTAGTTTTTATGAAAAATTAGCGAAAACTATTGAAACCAGGGTGTGCTAACCTGATGACGCGCAGTGTATGTATATGTTATATATTAGAAATGGTATATCATCGATCAAGTAGACGGTTTTAGTAAATTTGTGTATCTAACTCAAACATATGCTTAAAATTGATTCTGAAAATTGCATAAGTTCTGTAACGTCGGTTTGTTTGTACCAAATCGCATAATAGCAAATCACGGTAGGTGCTTTGTCAGCACTAGATTTAGTGAGTTTTGTTCACAACAGAAAATAAATTGCCTTTGATTGCATTTTGATTGACCGGTACCAGAAGAGCTAATAGACAAGTTGATCGCATATTGAGAATTTTAAAATTCTTGCTTGCACCCTACGACATGGTACATAAGGTTGGTTTCGCAGAAGCAGTTCAAAATATTTCAGCTGCAGCCAGATATTACAAGGCCCAATTTGATTAAAACAAAGGTAAAGTTGTTGGATGCAAACATGGAGATTTTGTGTTGTAAAATAATGAAGAGGGACAGTACCAGCTGAATTTGAAAGTTGAAAGAGACCGTACAGATGCCTGAAGGGCTGATAATGAAACTTGTAATAATATAATCACAAGTGTAAAACAATTGTTTTGATCATGGCGTGTGGAGCGTTAGATATTATAATGTTTCGTTTTTCTTTCAAACTCTTAAATTCATCTCGTTTATTTTTATTTTTTTACTACCATTTTTAAGGAACAAAATAATAAACATAAAATCAAAAAAATTTTTTTTATTATTTTATTCCTTAAAAATGGTAGTAAGGTAGTAAAGTAAAGTACTTAAGATGTGCAATGAAAGAATATATAGCCTGAGGTAGCATTCTTTGCACAACTAAAATAACGGGGCGAGCCTCATTCCACAATTCACATGCACTACTTGTTAGTTCTCTATTCTACAACAACCAGGTATTGTTATCATTATTATTCGACCTCATATTGATTTACACTGACGACTGCATATGCTATTGTTGTTGTACTCTATTAAAAGAAATCTCGCCTTTTACACCATTATTCAATTCGCCTCAAATAATACAAACATTTTTTTTTTTACTATTTTCAGTTTCTTATGATGCACTCTCAGAATTTTCAAGAAATATTTGCTACCACAATTGATTTTTTGGTGGAGCGAATATATAAAAATCAATCGCTTCAAGTTATTGCCAACTCGTTTTTAGCCAATCCCACAACTTCGCCTTTATTTGCAACTGTTTTGGTGGAGTATCTTTTGGATAAAATGGAAGAAATGGGGTCAAATGTTGAACGGTCAAATTTGTATCTTAGATTGTTTAAACTCGTTTTTGGAAGCGTAAGCCTTTTTCCTGTTGAAAATGAACAAATGTTACGGCCGCATCTTCATAAAATAGTTAATAGATCAATGGAGTTAGCGTTAATTTCGGACGAACCGTACAACTATTTTTTACTTCTAAGAGCATTATTTAGATCAATTGGAGGTGGAAGTCATGATCTTCTTTATCAGGAGTTTCTACCACTGTTACCCAATTTGTTGGAAGGATTAAACCGCCTACAAAGTGGATTTCATAAACAACACATGCGGGATCTTTTTGTAGAGCTGTGCCTGACAGTACCTGTTCGTCTTTCTTCTTTATTGCCTTATCTGCCTATGCTAATGGATCCGTTGGTATCTGCCTTGAATGGTTCACCTACTCTAATTAATCAGGTAATGTAATCTAATTAATTGACTTACAATTGTTTTATAAGAAATTAAACGTTAAAAATAAATATTTTTAGGGACTAAGAACCTTGGAACTTTGTGTCGACAATTTGCAACCTGATTTTTTATATGATCACATTCAACCAGTAAGGGCAGCTTTAATGCAAGCTTTATGGAAAACACTAAGAAATCAGGACATTGCAGCGCTTGTTGCTTTTCGTGTACTTGGAAAGTTTGGAGGTGGCAACAGAAAAATGATGGTAGAGCCCCAAACATTACATTATGATGAAAACGAAAAGCCAAAAATTTCTATAATTACCCATTTCCAAGAATATGAGCAACCAATTGAGTTCCCTGTCGAGTATGCAATTGAGTCAGCTTTTAAAGCATTGAGTTCAAACACCACAGATCAGTTTTATAGACGTCAAAGTTGGGAAGTAATACGTTGTTTTCTGGCTGCATTTATTAGTTTAGATGATGAGAAACATACTTTGCTGAAATTGTTTACTCATAACGACTTTCTTGAAAGTAACATTATGAATTGGCCTATTTTTCATAATAAAATCGATGCATCAAGTGTTCGTGGAACTCATTTAACAGCACTTATTGGAATGTTGGTAGCTTCAGCCACAAAAGATTTACGTGATTCAGTGTGTCCAGTTATGGCTGCCGTCGTAAGACACTATACTATGGTGGGAATTGCACAACAAGCAGGACCTTTCCCACAAAAAAATTATTTATCCAATGGAATAGATCCGATGGTGTTAATTGATGCTCTGGCTGCTTGCATGGGACACGAAGAAAAGGAATTGTGTAAGCCCGGCATAGCCTGCATGGGAATTATATTGGACACTGCTGCAAATATAATGGGAAATAAAGACAGAGCCTGCAAATTACCTTTGATGCAATATTTAGCAGAGAGAATGACAGCATTATGTTACGATCGTCCATGGTATGCAAAGGTCGGCGGCTGTCAAGCTATTCAATTTTTGTGCAAACACATGTCTTTACGTGCTTTATACCAGCACCTTTTTAATTTTTTAAAAGCCTTTATGTTTGTGTTAATGGACTTGGAGGGTGATGTATCCAATGGTGCGCTTGATATAACTAAAAGTTATATGAAAACTATGTTAGAAATTTGCTTGTCCCCCATTAGTTTAAATTCCCGAAATGATGAACTAGAAGACTTACAAGCTAAAGCCACGTATGAAGTTATACATGAGCTTGTACGGCATATAACAAGCCCTAATTCTATTGTTAGAGAAGAATCTATGGTGCTATTGAAACACATTGGAACAATACAAAAAAAATCAGTTTCTGAAGTTATGGATCCTCATAAAGACGTGCTGGCCGATATTATACCTCCAAAAAAACATTTATTAAGGCATCAACCAGCAAATGCACAAATCGGTTTAATGGATGGTAACACGTTTTGTACTACTTTGGAACCACGACTCTTTACAATTGGTAAGTATTTCCTTTTGAGTTTTACTTAATTTTCGAGAAACCTTCTAAAGGTTATTTGGTAGATCTTTTTGTACATGGGCTTAATGTTTTTATGCAAATATATGTAATATGTATCTCCCACCCTTTACCACTTATTATCTTGATTTGCTTATCTATCTCAAAGTCCATTGATTTTTACATAGGATACTATTAATAAGTTCAACAAGTTGCTTTAAGATCATGATCTTAGCTGACAAGTAATTCAGTATATTTATTTTTAATTCTTGCGTGCTAAACGTAAATGCTTAGTAAACTGTTATGGATGTTATGAATTTATATTCCTGTAGAGTAGTGTATATTAAAACGGTTTTTGCTGCTCTTGAGAGTTATTTATATTACATGTTAATTTTGTTGATAAAATGTAAGTAGGATGTGTACAAATTAATATCAAGCTAAAAATCAAATATTATAAATAGGGTCCTAAGAAGATAAGGTTTGCAAAAGAAAAAACCAGGACACCACGAATCGGAGCAACAGAATCGATCTAGATATGTTAAAAAAACAAATTAACGTTTAAACATGACAAAATGATCAGTAGATTTCAACATAATTACAGGAATAATAACTTCAACAAAATATAAGAAAACAACTTAACTACACCGCTAACAGCTTTTTTATGGGTCTTCAAAATCAAAGTTCATAATTTTTATCTGAATATTAATAAACTTAAACTTAACTGCGTGTCGACGGCTTGCAAAAATTAAATACAATCGGAAAATCACAGTTCATAACAGTAAAAACGAATCCAAAAATTATATTTAAGTTAACACCGTTGATGTCAGCTCCTAATTGATTTATGTTAAATAATTTGTGTGCTCATAACTAAAAAACTTCACAAGTTTTCTAACAGTAGTAGCGGGGGCAAAAACTGCTTTAATACGATCGGAGGTCGCTTAAACCCAATAAACTTTTAAACCTCAAACTATTACAAAAACATTTAACTAAGCGTTTGCATATGCTGCCGCCTTAGTTGAAATACTCTGTGGGTCACTGTGCGTTCGCATACATTTAAGAGCGGCGGTATATTGTCGCTTCATTTCAACATCTTTTAATTCGCATGCCAAGTATTGGAATATGAGGAAAATACGCTGCACCAGCAAGAGTCAAAGATACCAAAGTATAAGAGGAACAGAGTGGAAAATGGATGTACTCAACCTATAAAATTAATAGAAAGGTAAAGTTTAGCAGGCCATAGCTTAATAAGAGTCATTCTTCGTCGCCCAGTGCAAATGATCAGAGCTCGCTCTGCTGCGGCTCAACAATTACTTGACATTAATACAGACGATATTCAGATAGAGCTTCCTTCGACATATAACTTAACGATCGATTAGTTACCTAACAAAGATTGACATAAGAGGATCGAATTGAAATTTGATAAAGTATCTGATAACCTCATCCTGCTTGTTATATCTCGTTCTTTTGAGTCTTACATTGAGTCTTATAGCGCACCGAGACCTTAATGGTGATTGACGGAAATGATTCTTATGGGTTAAAGGTATGATCTACCATCCTTGTAAATTATCTATGCAGGAGATGTCCGAGCCCCATCTGTATACATTTTTCTAAAGTCAGCAGGGCAGCATCCCACCGCTTCCACCACTTAATTTAAGTCTTTGTCCGTTGCACCCGCGATAACGGTCAAAATGTGGTTCCATGAAATATTGCTTATTAGGGAGACGTTTTTAGTACTTTAATCAAAAAACATATTAGTGCGTAGCTCCTTCCACGAACCAGTCTACCGATCAAGCATGGTGTCTAAATAGGGGTGAGGTTGATCGTTTTCGCCGAAGGTCCTGCAAAGGACCTTGCGTACACATCGTTTACTTTCAAGAATAATAATAAGGGTGTTTGTTCCGGAATCCGGAACAGGGTGATTGGAGAAGGGTGAGTTTTATTACTCGATTTAATCGCATTTTTAATCCCACGAGTGAACTAGAAGGTTGGTCACCCGGTACAAAGCCCGTCTATTGCAAAATGTCAAATTAAATCCAAAGGTTGAATGTCTTTAAGAAATCACAGCTTGCTTGGTCATTCATAAAACATTTTCCTCTTTTTAGAAAATACAGTCGAATACCGATAATTTGTCCCCCGCTAAATCGAAAATATGAATTCGTAAAAACTACTGTCTCCTTGAAAAAAATACTACCTGGATACTTCGTAACGGAAAGAATATTCAACTTGTTTTGTTTCGTATCCACTTAGAATTCGTAATACAATGCCAAATTGTTTGCAGTTGAATTACCGTTAGGTTTTGTAGACTTTTATGGCGTCTCTTTGTCCCTAAACATGGTGAATTCTGTGTTTCTCACATTGTTTAATTTGCCTTTAATATGTAAGACGTACGAATTAATGTACTTATATTGATGTCTTTACTTATTTTGATTTCTTTAATACGAGAATAATTGGTGTTCAGTTCTTTACCGTCAGGGTACCATATTTTCGAGTTTCCGTGTTGTCTATACGCTTAGATAATTTTATAAATTATAGTACTTTGGAGCATTCATACAACTTAAATATTTTTTTTCAGATTTAACAAACACCTATCATAAATTATTTTTTCACGAATTACTTACATTAAGTGAAGCTGAAGATGCTACATTAGCTAAACTGGATTGCTATAAAAATGTAACGAACCTCATACCATTGCGAATAAGTGCATTACGTGCTTTAGCAGCTTGTCACTATATTAACGATGTGGGGTACAAAGAAAAAATAATAAACATTATTTTTAAAGTTATGGAGAATGATAAGCCGGAGTTACAAGAAACGTCTTACGTTTGTATGAAAACATTTATTACCGGCATTACTCTTGAAAGAGAAAAGGTAAGTCCAAATAAAAATTTAAATTTATCAAGCAGTTTAAAAAAAATGACAACAATTTGATACCTACGGTATATATTCGTTTTATTTACAAATTTTGTTACACTTTTCTGTAACTTTTGCAATCAAGGCATAAATAAATAAAAATTAATGTGTTGATGTGCATGCTCACACATTTTACCGTGGATAACATAAATTAGATTTGCCCCTTTTATCCTTTGCTAAAAAAAACAAATTATACATGCAGTATTGCCTTAAGTACCGGCACTATGACTATGTAAATTTTTACATTATAAAAAATGGTATAGGTTTTTTAAAAGGTAAATAGCGATAAATAGTTATATTCTGCATACAGAATGTCGGATGGAAATCAAGACATGGCACGTCACTTATATTTCTTTGAATTTATAACAAGCCAAGTGGGACCTTTTTTGTTACTTTCTAGAATGCTTCACACATTTAACTGGGTGTTTATTTAAATTTCGATGCTCTTATCAACCCAAACAATCATATAAAATTTAATGAATATTTTTGTTGGTGGTGATTATTTAAATTACGTTGCAATGAAGCGAATACTAATACACATATCTCTACAACATCATTTTTGCTTTCCTACTCTGTTCAAAAAGTTTGTACTTTTGTTCAGATAACCGTATTTTTAATATTTGCCACAATTTATATATTCCTTAATTTATTAATTCATTTAACTACTATATGTATACTGCGAAAAACTTGTCTGCGCAGATGCTTAATAACTAATGTGAAGCTGTGTCAAATTGATCAATGTATCACCATAACATACGTAAAATTGAACTTGATTTGTTTATACGATTATGGCAACTTGGTCTATCGAATTGAAGCTACCAGCATTGAAAAACAATAAATAATCGACGTTCGCCTTCAAGCCTTTATTACAGTTACACATTCCCCCATAGATCGTTCTAACTGCAAATATCCGCATGATTCAATATTAAAATTCATATAGAAAAAACAACAATATGGTAAAAACCAGAAGTATTTTTCCCTGGACAAATATAGGGCCTGGAAAGTAAAGAGTGCGGCTTAAGATTGTAAGAAGCAAAACCCCCACGAAATTTGACAAGAGCTTTATAAATGTTATACAGTTCGCTTAGAAATACTCCAAGATTTTAATTTTCAAAAGCGGACCGAAATTTTTTATTTTTAATGCTAAGCTAAACTTTGGAAGCAGTCTTAGCAATTTCTTTTACTACACTTATAGATTTATTAAATGTCTTAATCCGCGTACACCCTCTTTTAGACATAAATCAATTTAAAATGGATAACAATTATACAATTTTTTGTACCAACAGCCTTATAAAAACACCTTGGGCTCCGTTAAGAAAAATAAAAGTATCTTCTTTATCGGAACGACTTACTGAACATCTTACTGTCATTATAAAACATTCGCAGATTAAAAATATTTTCCGCTTTTAAATAAAGTCAGTCAATTGCAACAAATATAAAGAACACAATTTAAGTAGAAATTATAGATAATAAATTACATTCGGTTTATAAGTTACTTTAAGGGCCGTATTGGGCTAGATGGTTGAATCTGGGTAAATTCTTGATCTTGGTATGTAGGTTATATAGAGCGTCGTCCTTACTTGCTTAAGGTTTAGTAGATTAATATATTGAAGTTTACTGGAGTTGCAAACTGCAATTCTCAAACAGACAAACAAAATCCAGAAGACCTTACAGACAACACTTATACTTAATTTCTGACTTAAGATATTTCACTACCACCGCTCGGAAATTAAGTTTAATGGTTTCTTAATTTATTTTATCATACTAAAAACAAAAAAAGAAAAGTTGTAATTTATCTACCCCTGAATAAAGTCATTCAAGAAATCTTACAATTCCTTATTTAGTCTAATAACAATATACATTTATGTAATTACAGGTTCAAGCTGCTATGCGACCTCTTCTGTTAAAACTGGGGGACCACAGAAACTTGTCTATCCCTGCAATTAAGCGATTATCATATTTTACCCAACTCTTTCCACAAATGTTCAATGAAAAGCTGAGTGAACAAATATTGCAGCATTGTGCAAAAATTATTGAAATATTTGTCAGCCAATACAAGTGCACTAACGAAAACATTAATTTCTTTGCCACATCTAAAGGAGGAGAGTACGAACAAAAAATTGTCACACTCATTGAAATGTTTTTCCACATCACGGCATCGTCAAAGTATATTGAAAAGCTGTGTCAACTAGTTCTACAAACTGAAAAAAATCTAATGATAGAGGCATCCAGTCCGTATCGCGAAGCACTAATTTTATTTCTACAACGTTTTCCATTAGAGACAGTTGAACTATTTATGATAGAATCATTAATGAAAGATTCTCAATGGAGTCGTTTTTTCATATTTTTATTGAAGCATAAAAGTGGGCAAGCATTTCGAGCAATTATTAAGAATTCTAAATATACAATCTTACTTGAATATTTAAATTGGACAACGGATACTGGTAATACACCCAAATATGATGTGCAGCATCAAGCTGTTCTTATAATTTTCACCCTCATGGAGTTAGATGAACAATGGATTCCAACTCGTCCAGATATTGTAGATGCTTTAAGAAACATTTGGCGTACTAGCTTATACTCAACTTGTTACGAAAACGTTGCATGTGATTTATGGCATTTGGTCGGAAAAATACTTCTGCTTTATTTTTCGAATAACACAAATGATATTGACTTACTTTTCCAGCTGCTAAGAGCTTTGTGTTTACACTTTATTCCTGATGTCTATTTTCTTCGCGAATTTTTACAAAATACAGTTGCTCAAAGTTTTACCGTTACCTGGAAAAGAAATGCTTTTTTCCATTTTGTGGAGAATTTCAATAATAATACATTTTCTGAAGATTTAAAAGCAAAAATAATAACAGCCGTTTTAATCCCATGCTTCACCGTAAGTTTCGACAAAGGTGAAGGAAATAAATTAATTGGAGCTCCACCAACACCCTATCAAGAAGATGAGAAAAACATTGTATCAGTCTTTATTAATAAAGTTTTTGATCCCGATAAACAGTACGATGATGCAGTAAGAATTGCTTTATTGCAACTCGCTTGCTTGCTCGTCGAACGTGCTTCTCAGCATATTCACGACGGCGATGCCAATAATAAAAGGCAAGGTAATAAACTAAGACGTTTGATGACATTTGCCTGGCCTTGCTTACTGAGTAAGAATTGTGTTGACCCTACAGCGCGATACCATGGTCATTTATTACTTGCCCATATAATAGCAAGATTAGCAATTCATAAGAAAATTGTACTCCAAGTTTTTCATTCTTTGCTAAAAGGACACGCTCTTGAGGCCCGACCTATAGTAAAACAAGCTTTAGACGTACTGACACCAGCCATGCCACTACGCATGGAAGATGGAAACACTATGTTAACTCACTGGACAAAAAAAATTATTGTGGAAGAAGGTCATGCAATACAACAGCTGTTTCACATTCTTCAACTCATTATTCGTCACTATAAGGTAAGTCAAAGAAAGCATTTTACCAACTTACAAAATTTCTTTACCCGCTGTACTTAATTCATAGGTATATTTTCCTGTAAGGCATCAATTGGTGCAGCATTTAATAAATTATATGCAACGTTTGGGATTTCCTCCAAGTGCGTCTATTGAACATAAAAAATTGGCTGTAGATTTGGCAGAAGTAATAATAAAATGGGAACTTCATCGAATAAAGCAAGATGAAAAAGATGTTAAAACCGATGAATCAGAAGAGGAATTAAGAGACGTTCATCATATCAAACGGCTGGGAAGTGAAACAACCGAATATCGAAAAAAATGTGCCGAGTCCTCAAACCAATCCTCAGTGCAAGGAAAGTATATTAAAAATCGTTTGCAAGTTTTATAAACTAATGTATAAGCTTATAGGTGTAGGCGCTCATACAAAATCTGACGACATTCTTCGATCAATAGATAAGTCATTCTGCGACACTGTTTTAAATTTTCTTATACGGTTAGCATGCCAAGTGAATGATGCGCAACCCGGAGTTATTTCCCCAGGTGAAAACTTGTCACGGAGGTAAGTATTTTTGGTGTGCTATTTTAACCTTAAAAAATATATGCAAATATGAAAAAATAAATGTTTGTGATTTGAACGTTTGAATGCTATCATTCGTTATAAGTAACAGAAATATGTAAAGTTGGATTACATATCTTCGTTCTCATTTTAAATTCACCATTATGCAATATTTTTTATTTAAAACGATTTTCTTTTCGTTTGAAAATATTTCATTACAATTGTTCAGTTGATAAGTTTTTAAGTTTCTATTAAACTGAACTGAAACTGAAAAGTATTAATTACCAATTTAAAAAGTGAACAATTACTAGCAGTTAAACTCAGGTAGATAATAATTTAATTGTTATTATAGAATTAAAGAGTTTTGACATTAACTTTGATTTTTACATATTTGTGTGCAAGCTTAATCAAAATTA
>SCDZ01001224.1:0-11910 GCA_004143845.1 Drosophila lacertosa | reverse complement strand
GCTGGCACCCTGCGTGCTCATGTGGAAGCCCGCAACATGGTGGCTCGCACTCTCGCTGCTCGTGCTGTGCAGCGCACTTTCTGTCAACGCGCCGCCGGACTGAAGCGTGACATCACCGCCGCCGCCAACGATGCCCGCAACATGCATGTCTCCGCCAGAAACTGCCGTCAGGTCCTTCCCCGCCGCAACCGTCGTGCCAACATCCGTCGTGCTGCTTTTGCTGTTCGAGAAACTGCTATGTGTGAGGAACCCGCTCTTGCTGCCGGAAATGCTGTCTGACACGCTGTTCGCCACAGACCCGAGATCAAGGGTTTTCCCAGCCAGAAGCGTCGTAGACCCTTCTGATGTGAGCGTCGTCCCGGCCGTCTTCAGATCGCCCGTCAGTGCCGCGAGAACCGCGTTTCCGCCAGATGTGATCGTCGTGCCGTAATTCTCCGTCTGGCTGCCGCTGATGCTCAGATGCTTCCCGGAAATCGACGACGCCTGCTCCACCACCGTCGTGCCAAGCGTCAGGCCATCTCCCGCCAGGAGGCTCAGATCCCCGCCCGACGTGAGCACGCCACCGTTGAACGTGATGTCATCCGCCGCCGAAAGACTGGCTGATCCCGTCGCGCTGATGCTCCCGACAGAGGCCAATTGCCCCTGCGTTCCGCCACCGACAAGATACGTAGTGATCGTATCGCTATTGAGGATCGAGCCATTCTGCGCCGTCAGGTTCACCGTTCCGCCCGACAGGGCCCCGGTGTTCGTGATGTTGCCTGACGTGGCCGTAATCGACAGCGCATCCTTCGCCGACACGCTGCCGCTGTTCGTCACAGATGCAGCTGTCAGCGACACGTTCTGACCGGAAATAGTGGCCCCCGTCAAAGCCTCATGACCCGGTGCCAGATACAGTTTCGGTACAAGAACCGTTTTGCCGTCAACAACCTCGTTCTGATACCACACGATGTCAGATGTCAGCGCAGACTGCTGCACCGCAGACAAAGCATCGCCGACCTTCAGACCAAGCTGATCGGACGCCGCGACCGCATTATCCAGCAGCGCCTGCATCTGGGTGGCTGCCGTCGTATAGGTTCCGCCAAGGAAGGTCTGGCCCGTCGCAGAGACGATCTGCTGCTGGACATATTGCTGATCAAACGTGGAATCGCCCAGAAACGTATAATCCGACGGCCTGTCCCCCAGACGATCCAGAAGATATTCCGAACCGTGAAACGCCGTCAGGCTCGTATAGGCCGGGTTGGTCTCAATCAGCGATGTCGCCGTCGGGGATGTGTCCGCAACATACAGGGCCTTCCCCGCAGGAACAGACGAAATCACCTGCGAGACCGAAGCCGAGGCCGCGCCTGAAAAGCCCGGAAGCGTCAGGTTCTGCGCCGTTGTCGTGCCGCTCTCATGTCCTTCCGGTGCAAGAACATGCCCATAGACCGGCTGTTCACCCGAAGGGCTGCCCGGCACGTTCGTCGTCGCACCCGCCGATGTCTGTGACGGAACAGTCTGGGGTGTGCCGGCAGAAATCCCGTTCAGCGTCCCTCCCGATACGGAAGTCGCCTGTCCTGCGACGGTCGTGCCCGTCTGACTGTTCAGTCCTCCGCCTGACACGGCATCGGAACCGCTTGTTCCCGATGATGCGGCAGTCGAGGCATCCGCGAAGGAGCCTGAGCTGTCTGGTGTCGTCAGGCTTCCGCCCGACTGAGCGGGCGACTGAGCAGATGGGGACACACTTTCCGGAGTGCTGCCCGACCAGTTGCCCGTCGAAGCGAGAAGATCCGGCGTTGCATGCGCCACAATGGTGGTATTGTTGATTTGTCCGGAGAAATTACCAGTCAGATTACCACCTGCCACGATGCTGCCGGACAGACCAGTATAGGTGGAGCTGCCCCAGATCGCGGTATGAGGACCACCGTTGAGAACCATCCAGCCCGGATTGCTTGCGGAGTTGCTGGCAGCATCCGCATCCGGCGTAACGAACTGGCTTCCATCAGACGGCGTGAACCACCGTTTCAGATGCGGTGAGTTCTCCGTCAGTGTCCAGGTGATTTCCGTATCATATCCCTGATTTGTCAGACTGGCGCCCGTGAGAGCCATGTTCTGTCCGGCGACGATATGGCTGGCGTCGTTGAGAATGTCTCCGGTTGTGTCGATCTCAAGATTTCTGCCTGCATCGATCAGCGCAGCCGCATTTGCCGCGGTTGCTGTCGATCCGGTGCCTGTCACCTCGACATAAGAAGACGCTGATGCTCCATCCAGCGCCACGATATAATATCCCGTGCCTTTTTCACCTGTGGCGGAATACCACAGCTCAGGCACATAGATTTTCATGACGTTGTTATAATAACGATTGATCTCGCCGTAATTCGCCATAGACGGATTCAGCGCGGGCGGATTGGCAAGACCATCTTCCCCGATCGTATATTTTTTGTCGTAGACCACCTGTCCGCTCGTGGTCGTCACCCCACCCAGAAGATCGTTCGTCAAGGATGCTGCGTGGATCACAACATCGCCCGCAGCACTTCCGGCCATGATTTCACCGGAACGGTTGACGACGTCGCCCGCATAGACACCGGAAAGACCACCGACAGAGATGCTGCCGGCATCGGAAAGAATGGCTCCCTGAATATTGCTGAGCACACCGTCGAGCGCGAGCGTCAGACCGCCTGAACCGTCCAAAAGTCCTGTGTTGCTGATCGCGCCGGGTGTCCGGACCGTCAGGACGCCGCCCGCCATCATCGCACCGTTATTCGCAAGCGACGCGGCACTGACGGTTGCATCTCCCCCGGCAATCACACCGCTGCCCGCTGCGATGCTGTAATCACCGTTCAGAGTCAGAGTGACATTACGTCCGGCCGAAAACAGCATTGCGTCGCTCAGACCGGTCCCGAGCGTAAAATCCAGATCTCTGGCAGCAGACAGCCCGACCGCTCCTGTCAGGACTTGTGTCTTCAGCGCAAGATCGCGTCCCGATTGCAGAACTCCGCTTGTATCGTCCACGGATTGCAACGCTGCGCCGCCCGGACCATTCAGCAGAAGGTCCCCGTTCTGTGTCAGCAGCGTTCCGGCACGGTTGCTGAGCGTGTCCGCGACAACCGTCAGGCTGTTGCCAGCCTGCATCACGCCGCTGGCGTTGTCGATACTCCCTGCGCTTCCGCCGGCTGAACTGCCCGCCAATGTGATACTTCCAATCTCGGAGATGACCTTGCCGCCACCATTCGTCAGGCCGGTAGTATATAGTGCGAGATCACTGCCCGCCTCGATCAGCCCGTTATCGTTGGCAATCAGGGCGGATGTCACCACTGCCGTGCCGTTTTTCGCGATGATGCGGCCGTTCTGGCTGTTGTCCACGGAGGAGGCCACAAGGGTCAGCGCGCCGTCACCAACACCGGTCTGACCGTTCCTGTTGTCAAATTTACCACCGGTCAGCGTCGCGTTCCGCGTTCCATAGATCAGACCCGTGTTGGTCACGATGCCGGGTGCTGAAAGCGTCAGGTCGGATCCGGCCAGCAGCAGATTGCTGTTGGCGACCGATCCGGCCGTCACCGTTAGCGAACTTCCGTATGCCGTGATTTCACCGGCATTGCTCAGAGGACCTGAAACCGTGAGCGTCTGTGCGCCGTTCGACAGAATACCACCGGTTGCAGTATTTGTGAGCGCCTGCGCCCCTATTGTCAGTGCTGCACCTTTACCTGTTGTCTGAAGCGTACCCGCATTTGCAAGACCGTCCACACCGTAAAGATCCAGCGCCAGATTGCCTCCGAGGCTTGCGATAACCGCCCCCGTATCATTGGCGACGTTATCTGCCGTAATGGTCAAATTACGACCCGCCGCAATCACGCCGCTATTCTGCGTCTGACCGCTCAGCACCAGGGTCATGTCACCGGCCGCCGTCATACGGCTTGCGGAGGAAACTGCATCACGGGTGAGTAGCTGCGAGGTGTAGCGTCCTGCTGTCAGGGACAGCGCGCCATTGCTCTCGATCGTCCCACCGGCATTCCCGACGACGCTACCATCGGTTCCGGTCAACGTCAGGCTGTTCCCCAGCGCCAGGATTGTGCCCGCTGCATTATTCAAAGTGCTGAACGGCAGAACAACCGCTCCGGCTGCCTGAAGAATACCGTTGCTGTTGTCGGTCTCTCCCGGTGCATTGTCCGGTGAAACCAGTATCAGATCACCGCTTTTCGCAAGAACAGTGCCGCCCGCATTTCCAAGTCCGTCGGTTGTCAGCGTGACGGCACCGTTGCCCTGAAGCACGCCGCCCGTCCCGTTCTCGATCCGCCCGGCAGTCACTGCGAGGTTCCCTGCGCTGGCAATCACCGATCCGGCTGTATTGTCGAATATCGCCGCTGTCACGAGATCAATCGCCGTACCACCGATCCGTCCGTTCGTATTGCTGAAAGCCCCGCCACTGCGGGCTGTCAGCTGACCGCCGCTGAACAGCGTCCCGCTGTTCGTCAGTGTTTCGTCGCTTGCAACCGTGAGATCTTTCGCCGCGCCGGCAAAGCCGCTGTTCGCGATACTCCCAGCTGAAATCGTCGCCGCACCTTTTTGCGCCAGCAGATTACCCGACGACGCCAGATCTCCGCTGACAGAAACCGTCAGATCACCTGCGGAGCTAAGCGTGCCGCTATTACTGACCGTGTCAGCCGTCAGATGTACAGTTCCACCTGAGCCGGTCGCTTCCAGAACGCCGTCATTGGAAACTGTCACAGAATGCACCGTCAGGTTTCCGCCCGTACTGGCGATAACGGACACTTTCTCAGTCTGCTCCGCACTGTGCGTCAGCAGACTGCCTGCTGTCAGATCGAGATTTCCGGCAGAAATCATATGCCCGGCGTTATCCACCAGCCCGGAGAACGATGCGACAAGGTTCGTGCCGACGCTGATGACTGATGCCTCATCTGAAGCATAGGCCCCACCCGTCAGGGCCATCCCGCTTGCAGACCGGATCATTCCTGCATCATTGCTGATCTGGCCGTCCGATACGAGCGTCAGCTCTCCTGCCTCACTCAGCATCGTGCCGCCCGTATTATCGACAGAGGAGGAACGAATTGAGAGTCCGGTGTTTCCCTGGAGGGTTCCGCCTGTATTGGCGACAGAGCTGGCGGCCTCAGCCGTCAGGCCCGCAACACTCAGCGCACCGTTCCCGGCTAGAAGGATGCCGTTATTCGTATTCGTCAGACGGTCGGTCGTGATGGCAAGATCGGTCGCACCCTCAAGCAGACCCTTGTTACTGAGGACGGTTTTCGCGGTGACCGCAAGCTGCCCTGTCGCAGCGATGATCTGGCCATCCGACACTGTCAGCTCACCTGCATGGACTGACACATCACCGGCGCCAGCACCGGCCTGTGCGGATGGTCCCGCAACAGATACCGTATTAGCAGCCGTCAGTGTCAGGCCGTTCGCGCCATACAATGTGCCGCTATCCATAATGCCTGCTGCGGCCGACAGGAACATGTTTCCGGCAGCGGCCATGGTCCCGGAGTTATCTACTGAGCCTGTCGATGCATTCAGATCACCTCCGAGCGCGCTCAGTTTCCCACTGTTCGTCATATCCCCGGACGTTGTCAGCGATGTCGCGCCACCTGACAGAACCGATCCGCTGTTTGAGAAGCTCCCTGCATTCCTCAACGTCAGCAGACCACCAGACGCCAGTGTTTCAATTGTACCCGCATTCGTCACACCGGCACTGCCGGTCGTGGTCAGCGTGCCGTTGCCCGTCACCGCAGCAAGAACACCGTCTGTTCCGTTACTGAAAGACCCTGCCGTGATCGCAAAACCCTTCTGCCCGACCAGGCGCCCTTCATTCGTCAGAAGTCCTGTCATCGTCAGAGTCAGAACGCCCGTGCTGATCAGAGAACTGGTAGCATCGCTTTCATATGAATCCGTGTTCAAAGACAGGTTGCCCGCGGCGCCAAGCGTGCCTCCCTGATTGAGGATGCTGCTCATCGGATCGGTTCCGTCCGACAGGGTCAGCACCCCATCCTGTGACAGAATTGTCCCGCCTGATCGGTTATCCACGGATCCTGCGGAAAGGGTGACATCTCCCTGTCCCTGAATGGTGCCTGCCTTGTTGTCGACGCCCTGACCGGATGTCAGACTGACCGCGCCAGAGGACGAGATGATCTTTCCCGATACGTTCCGGATCTCATTTGCGGAAATGATAAGGTTCCCGCTGCCGGAGCCGATCTGGCCACCGTTATTGTCCAGCCCTGATGACACCTGGAGAGCAGCGGCTCCGGCTCCGTAAAGCGTGCCACTGCTCGTCAGCGCGCCTGCGGCTTTCACTGAAAGATCTCCAGCAGTCGCTGCCAGTGTTCCGCTGACGATCAGATCCTGCGCCTGAACCACCAACGCACTGCCTGCGGCTTTCAGACTGCCGCTATTATCAAGAGAACCACCGATTGTAACTGCGCCAGATCCTGCAATCCCGATCATGCCTGTGTTCGTCAGATTCGCTGCTGTAAGCGTCAGATCTCCCGTATCGATAGTTCCGATCTGCCCTGCATTGCTCAGCGTCCCACCCGTCGTCAGGTTCAGTCCCCCGGACTGCACGGCGATCTGACCGTCCTGATCATTCGAGAGACTGCTACCTGCCGAAATCATCATTCCGGACAACGCCGCCACGGAGCCGGTATTCACCAGTGTATCCGTTTTCAGAGAGAGGTTGCCGCCCTGTGCGCTAAGCGTCCCGCTGTTTGTAATGGCGGACGCGACCGTCAGCGCGACAGAGCCTGTTCCTGTCAGCAGGCCCCAGTTCGTCAGTCCGCCCGCGCTCTCAACCGTCAGCAGACTTCCGGAGGTGAGCGTCTCAATGGTGCCTGCATTCGTGATTCCGCCAGTGCCCGTGACTGCCAGGGACCCGTTGCCGGTTCTTGCCGCCAGGAGACCACTGGACTCATTCTTCAGTCCACCGAGCGTCAGCGCGAAACCCTGCGCCCCGATCAGCTGTCCCGCATTATCCAGAACACCAGCCATAACCAGCGTCAGAACACCAGAACTGGCGAGGGCACTCGTCGCATCACTGGCATAATCGGCTGTATTCAGCGACAGACTTCCAGCAGATCCAAGCGTTCCACCCTGATTGAGAACGCTGTCCATGGGAACCTGACCATGCGTCAGTGTCAGCGATCCGCCTGTGGATAGCACGGTTCCATCGGCACGGTTATCGAGAGACGCTGCAGAAAGTGTGACATTCCCGGCGGCCTGAATAACGCCATTGCTGTTCCCGATCCCGTTCGCCGTCAGAACGAGTGGCCCCGCTCCCGAGATGATCTTACCCGACATATTGGCGATGTCATGAGCCGTCAGGGACAGAGCGCCTGTCCCACTACCGATCTGCCCGCCTGAGCTGTTCAGGGCTCCGGCAACCGTCACGGTTCCAGAACCGACCCCATAAAGCGTGCCACTGTTCGTAAGACTGTCTGCCGTCACAGTCAGATCACCGGCATAAGCCGTTCCGATCTGACCCGCATTCTCCAAAGATGCACCCATCACAGTAATGATGGCTGGTCCGGCCTGCACTGTAACAGAACCTGAAGCTGTGTTCGTCAGAGTTCCCGATGCCGTCAGAATCATTCTCGTCGCTGCAGATATCACGCCCGCATTCGAAACAGGTCCAGTCACAGCAAGAGACAGATTTCCGCCGGATTTAAGTATCGATCCCTCACTGGCCGACCAAGAGGAGGAAGAGGCCTGCAGTGCACCGAATGACGCGATCGTTCCGCCCGCAATCGTCACATTTCCAGTCTGCAGATTGAGCGCACCATTAGACGAGGATAACTGACCGGCATGACTGAACGCTCCGTTCGTCTTTACGGTCATGTCACCCGCAGATGCCAGAGTGCTGCCCGTCATCGTCGTGATGGATCCCGCACGGACGGAAATTCCACCCTGTGTTGCACCGATCCGGCCACTGTTGTTTAGCGTTGCAGATGAGGTTATCGACGCCCCCGCGCCACCCGATGCCGTAAGGGTTCCCCTGTTTGTCACAGATATTCCGGACACATTCAGAGCCTGTCCGGCTCCCGCCGTACCGCTGTTCGTCACATCAGCAGAAGACGCCAACGTCGTGTCGCCACCGGACTGGATCGTGCCGCTGTTCGTGATGCCGCCTGCCTGCACAGCGACCGTTCCCGATGCCGCCATTGAGCCGTTCATGACCAGACGACCATCGCTCGTCAGATTCATATCGCCTGCATTGGCGGCCATCGTGCCATTCACACGCACACCGGCGCCGGTCTCGTTGACAATCATGGAGATCTGACCGGCATACATGCCGCCGATCGCGGAACTGTCGATCGCAAACTCCGGTGCCTGCGAACCATCAGATGCTAGTTTATGAACCGCGCCTGTCTGATAATCCACGCGGTTGCGACCGGCCACAATCCGCGCATTCTGCGCATTCACCTGAGCGTTTAGTGTGACACGGCGGCTCAGAATATCCAGAACCGGCACTGCCGTAAAATTACCGCCCTGGCCTTCAAATGCAACGATACCATCTGTAACGGTCAGAGCTGCAAGCTGTCCGGCCGCGTTGATTTCAGGATGACCCGTTGCCAGCGTGACGCGGGATGTATTGATAAAACCGCATCCACTGCAGGTGATGCCGTTCGGATTTGCGACAACGACATTTGCCTTCTGTCCGGCGACTTCCGTAAAACCCTTCAGTTGACTGGCCTGCGAACCGGTCACCTCATTGAGAATTACTCCTGCGGCTTTCCCCTGCAAATTCGCGTTGCCATAAACATAACCACCGATCTGTGTCTGCGTGGCCTTTGTAGCGTTATTCAGAATCAGGCCATTCTGCTGGACATTATAGTTCGTAAACAGGTTATGTGAGAGACCTGCACTGTTTGGTGTGGCGATGTTGATCTGATCGATACCATTCGCCGTTTTATCCAGCGTCGGAACCGGGGCAGCCGGATCCGTTCTGTTATCGATTACAATATTCGGCGCAGCTTGCTGCGCATTTGCAATCGCAGGAGCCAGAGCAAGGGAAACACTCGTTCCGCTGGCGATGACCAGACGGAACAGACGCCAGGTGCGTTGCCTGATCATCAGAATTTCACTCCCGCCTGAAAGGCCGCAATCCATCCCTCATGCGGTAGAGGGCCACGAGCTATCGAATGCGTTACACTGGCATTCCAGAAAATTGCTCCTGTTGTTTTACGAAATCCGATACCTGCTCCGGCGATATTCCCACCTCTGAGCGCTGGCGGCAAAGTCGCTGAATGATATCCCGCACGTGTCATGCCCGTATCGAGAATTCCGTAAATTTCTGTACCTTCAACGAAAAGCCGGCAGAACCCCGAATAGGGACCGCATTTCCCAGATGTCCCAGGACGCACCAGAGTGCGGGAGACGTCATTTCTCATATAGATGCCATCATTGCCGAGCAGGATTTGTGTCAGGAACCCTCGGACCGTATAGGGACCACCCACCTGCAGCTGTTCTGTCGTAAACTGATTGCGGGTGCTGTATTCGCCATGAATCGATGTATGCCACAGCAATCCGCCAGGAAGCGGTTTATAGCCGTCGATATCAAGAGTCGGCTTCACATATTGCGTGTGAGGATCAGCCACACCTGGATTGCGGTATGCGGAATACGTCCCCACGCCGCCGACACCGAATTTCATACCCAGTGTGATATACCAGACGCCGCCCCAGATTTTCAGGGATTCACTGCCCATTGCAGTAACAGAAGCCTGACGCGCGCTCTGTGTCTGCAAACGCACCCGGTCCAGCGTCGAGGAAAAGGATTTCAGCTCGTAAAATGCTTGAAATGTCGTCACACCGACACTGTTACGGAATGCTTCATATGAGACACCGAAGCGGAAATCCTTCCGTTTTCCCGCCAGACGATAATCCTCGCTCAGTGTTTGCAGATGATAGACATCGTTCGATTTCCACCAGCCGCCGAACACAGTCCATCTACCAAACGGGATCGATCCGTTCGCCGAGAGATACTGTGTCCCGCGACGACCTGAATTCCCCACAAGCGAATGATCATATTCAAACGACCACATATCAAGAAGGCCGAGCGCATCCTCCGCCCGGAGCATCGCATGACCGGTTTCATGTCCGGTCTCATACTGCCCGTTATTATCAGCCCAGACCTGACCATGAAGAATACCAGGAGATAGCTGTCGGATTTTCACCTGAGACTGCCCAGGCTGACTTCCGGGAACAATCTGCATCTTTGCAGACCAGCCAGGCAGACGGTTCATCTGGTCCAGCCCCTGCTCCAGTTCCCGCAGGTCCAGGATATGCCTTTTCAGACCGGGAAACGCTGCGACTTCATGGAAACGTGGAGATATACCATCAAAGAGAAAACCCGAAATCTGGCCTTCGATCACAATGATCTTTAGCGTCCCGTCTTTCAGAGACTGTTCTGGGAGATAGGCCCGGGAGGTCACGTTTCCCTGAGACACATAGGCGCCGTTGATATCATCCAGAGCCCGGTTGAAATCTTTCACACCAAGACAGCGGCCAATATATCTTCCTGAAATCTCGCGTTTCGTGTCCTCAGAAAGATGATCTGCACCCTGAATAGCAAGAGACTTTACATCCACGCACCCCGCACCTTGGGCAACCGGCCTGCCGGGATTAAGGATCGACGTGGAGTTATCCGGTGGAGGCAGCATATCGAGCTGCTGCTGCCTTTGCTGATAGCGCTGAAACTGGTCCTGAGATGATCCGGGTCCCGCCGGAAGACCGCCGGGCAGTACTGGTGAGACAACAGAAACGTCGGGAGCGGCATACGCAACAGACGGCAAACCCAGAGCAACAAGCCCTGCAACACAAGCAAGAAACCGTCCGGAACGCACGCCCCAACTCCTGATAAAATCTACAAGATTATGAAATAATCAGAATGTCGATCGTGATCAGTGCGAGGATGATGTAGCAATTCTGTCTTCGATCGCCTTCATGCCGTCTCCTGCACCGTTGAGCACGAAGTCGATCGTCAGCGTACCGCCTGCAAGTTTTTCGACAACGATATGTCCAATTTTCCCACGACGTATCTGCTCCACCTGCTGTAACGTAAGATCACTGGATGCCAGACATCCCGGCTCAACGCAGCTCTGCCAGAGAAGACTGATCGAAGCAGATTTATCAACGGAAACAGCAGCCGGAGCCTTCAGTGAAAGTCCTAGCGGCGTCATCACGGTGAGACGCCATGGACGACCGGAGATCGGCATTTTCGCAGCATCACCTGTTGCACGGGCCAGCATGACCGCGCCCAGTGGGATCGATTTCTTGTCAGGTCCCTGCGTAAACAGTCTTTGCTCGGTAATGCACATGACGGGCGGAGACGATACACCTTGCGATGGAAACACACAGCGCCATGTCCAGTCTCCAGCACTGCCTGACAATGTCACAGGCGAACTCGCCAACGCTACGGGAGCGCTTTTCGTCTGAGCTGCCGCCTTCGCCTGCATGACCGGGAACGCGAAAAGACCTGCCACAAGGAAAGCAGAATGAAGGCGCGAAGCAGACAATAGTTAACACTCCGTTAATAAAATGTAACGCTGGGTTACACCGTTCACATCCGGTATTCCAGAGTATTCATTTGCAGTTCAGATATTTTCTGAATCAATGTGGCTCTGTTGCACAATTCGCTGATTGGTCATGCTGAACGCTTTTATGACTATGCTCAGGACCTATTAATTTATTGAACTGGACGAGATGTTGTGATTCACAGGCTTACCGACGGAGGGTGGCCTGTGAGTGATGTGTTTTGCTGTCTGAAAGCCAGATAAAGCGGATTGAGCCGTTTTTCCCTCTGGCGCACGGAGTGCCAAGCGTGGATGACCGGCGTGTTCTGAGCGGGATCGTTTATGTCATCCGTAACGGTCTTCAGTGGAAAGACGCTCCGAAAGCGTATGGTCTGCACAAGACTTTGTATAATCGCTTTAT
>SCDZ01001223.1:0-11919 GCA_004143845.1 Drosophila lacertosa | reverse complement strand
TCGTCAGCATTTTGCGCGTAAGCGTGTTAAGCGTTTATTAAATGAGCGAGGGTAGCTTAATGCCTAACGAAATGGTGCGCGGGTTGCTTACTACTTAACTTGCACACATTACATTCGCAACTAGAAAAAAGCTTGTCCACCAGTCTCTTTAAACGGCACCACCTTGGAGTCAGAGGACTCTGTCAAATATCTTGGCTTAACCCTGGATAGGAGGCTGACATGGTCAGCTCACTTAAAAAACAAAAGAAAGCACCTAAGCCTGAAACTTAGCCAAATGAAGTGGCTCCTTGGTCATAGGTCCGAACTCCAGTTAAGAAACAAAGTGCTGCATTATAAATGCATTCTTAAGCCTATTTGGACCTACGGGATTCACCTATGGGGCTCTGCATCAACTTCGAACATCGAAATATTTCAAAGATTTCAGAGCAAAACTCTGAGAAGTCTGGTTGGTGCCCCCTACTACGTGAAAAATATGGTGATCCACAGGGACCTCGGGATCCCCACCGTCACCGAAGAAGTGGCCCGCTTCAGCCAGAACTACATTCGAAGGCTTGAATCACACTGCAACAATCTATCAATCAACCTGCTTGACAACAGCACACAGCGACGCCACCTCAAAAGGCACCACCCTTTAGACTTGCCTTTCAGGCCACCTAAAAAGTGGTAATGTAAATACTACTATACTGCTTAAATTTTTCATGTAAATAAATTGTCATACTATTTACTTATTATCTAGATAGATAGATAGATTGTAAATAAAACTATGAATAAAAAAAAAAAAAAATCTTTTCAATGCCACCACAAAACTAGGTCACTTTCCAGAGAGATGGATAAAGTCAGTCATCATAATGATACCGAAGCCAGGAAGAGATCACACAAAGCCCTCGTCATATAGACCTATAAGCCTATTGTCATGTCTACCAAACTTTTTGAATAATGCATACTGACTCGGATTAATCCATTTTTAAGAGTCCACAACAAAATTCCATCGCATCAATTTGGCTTTCGTGAAAGACACGGAACTATTAAGCAGTTCAATCGTATATCAGCAGAAATACGAAACTCTTTCCAAAATCGGGAATAAAGCACTGCAATATTTTTGGACGTCTCGCAAGCATTCGACAGAGTTTGGTTAGAAGGTCTAATGTATAAAATCAAAATAATTCTACCTAGTAACACGCATAAGCTTCTAGAGTCATACCTCAACGACAGAAAATTTGCAGTTAGATCCAACAGTGCTTTGTCCGATGATTATACTATTAGAGCTGGAGTTCCCCAAGGTAATGTACTTGGGCAAACATTATACGTACTCTATACAGCAGACATCCCAACAAGCATACGACTTACAACTTCTACCTTTGCTGACGATACAGCTATTCTCAGCCGCTCCAAATGCCCAATACAAGCATCTGCGCAACTAGCTCTTTATCTGCTCCACCTAGAAAAATGGCTATCTGATTGGCGAAAAGTAAACGAACAAAAATCTAAGCACGTTACATTTACTCTGAACAGGCAACATTGCCCAACGCTTACATTAAACAACACCCCACTCCCGCAAGCAAAGGAAGTGACCTATCTGGGAGTCAACCTCGATGGAAGACTCACATAGCGCAGGCACATTAAAGCTAAGAGAACACACTTGGCAGCTCTTGCGGAGCCGCCAAGGGGATTAATAAGGGGAAGGGGATAGCGACAGCATTAGGGTTTCTTATAAGGGCTGAGGTGCGGGAAGGAACAAAAGTTCGGGCTCCAGCCGACGCTTTGAAGGAGATTCAAATTAAAAATTGCTAAGCAGCTCAACACTGGAATCACAATCAGAAGTAAGCTTTTTAACAACATTGTTTAATTTTAAAATATGATTTCTCACCGATTTATACATTTGTGAAAAGCCAATTTGAATCTCGATGCAAACAGGGCATGAGCAACGAATCGCAACAGAGCCCTTCTTGGCTATGGCATCGAGTTTGTTAGTATCTCGCCCATTAGTACCTACATATTTAGCATGCAAGTTAATCCCATAAAAATTACTTTAAAAAAAAGTGGTCAATCACCCGCTACATTGGAATAATCAGCATATGCCAACGGTAATGCCGACGCATGCCGAAAAAGAATGTCATACACATGTATTTATCTTAAAATCGACACTGACTGGGCTGTCAACATCAGCATCCAAACCATAGCTAGCTTATGGTATCATTGTTTTAAGCTAATTTGGTCTAAATAGAATATCAAACCAGTACATTTTTTTTAGAAAGTAATAATTGTTTTAAATTTATTAAAAACAAAAAATATTATTTTAACTGGTGCCCGAGAAGGGACACCAGTCGTGTGCGCGATAAGGCAAAAATGTCATTAAGTGATTCGATTGTTCACGCAATAAAGAAATAAAACGTTTAACAAACATTATACAAAGCCAACGCAATATCTGCACGATCCGCTCACAGAACACTTCACACATGGGTATGGAAAGGGAACCTATGTAAGGAAACTAAAACGGACAAATTCTGCACCATCGGTGGAAGGGATGACGACATTTTTAATGTAAAACAAATACAAATATCTTAAGGTGGCAAGTTAAAATTTAATTAATTAAGTAAACAAAAAATGTACGAATATTTTTACCATGATGGAAAATCAGAGGGAAAATTACATTGACCAAAGAATCAATGAAAAGTTAGCAGTTATTTAGGAGCGTATGAACCTGAGCGTATGAACCGTAACTGACCTTGACGGAGCGACTCCCTATACTATAGACCCCAGTCACGCAACTAAAATTAGCGACTTAGATCGTGTGCCAGATGTAGTTAAGTGTGTGGGAGATTACACTGGAGATTAAGCTGAATTTAGCTCGTGAAGAGGGCGGTAGAACGGGTACTGGAAGAATATGCTAGTACAAAGGGAACCCCCAAGTATTTCTCCTTCTTACAGACCGTTCGTAACCAAATAATAGGGCACGCAGACCATAGTCATAACTCTCACAATATACCTTTGAACTGGGAAGCAATCTCCAAGTGCTTGACATTACACTTCGCAGACAAACGGGTCTTAAGTACTTTAGTATACCAACTGACGACTGTGGTACACGGCACACAAAAGTCTGTTGAAGATTATTACCATAACATTTATAAGCATTTATCCCTTATATTCAATAAAGTAAGTTCTATGAATTTGGACCGACCAACGGAATTGGTTATGACAAAATCATACAGGGCAGAGCATTGGACACATTCGTAAGGGGACTTCGGGGAGATTTACCACAATTACTCGTCATTAAGGAGCCAACAGACCTTCCACAGGCCTTACATTTGTGTCTGAAACTTGAAAATCAGACTTACAGGAAAAACCACTACATGGGCATAGCTCATAATAAAAATTTCAGAAAAAGCGTACCAAATGGCGGACAGACCACTACACCATTACCACGGACAATACTTTATAATAATCAGTCATATCAAAATCGTCCACCTGTTCCTCCGAGGATTTCTCCTCAACCACAATACCAGAAGGTCGGATATAGCCAAGCCCATCGGATTAATATCATCGTTCTCAAATGAATTATCACACATACACACATGAATTATTACAAAACCACACACTCAGTATCGTTACTCACAACCAGTAGCCCCAGTAACCCCGACCAGACGCAACAAAACCACAGCCCAGACCTGAATCGATGGACATAGACCGTTGTATGCAGACTAAAAATGTCAATTATATAAAAAGGCCAAATCTTAAATCGGAAAAACATCTCCTTTCCCTTTAAACCGTTAAAAAACGACCAAGACTTTTCAATATTCATGGTTAAAAGGTATTCAACTACGTACAGCAGGAGTAAGCAGAAACTTATATGACGACAACTGGATAAGAACAACCGCCTTACGCGATCGAAGAACAAGGAGCCCCTGAAGAAAGTGTTGAACAATACGTAGAGCGATAACTCAGAAACTAACCAACACAACGAATCGGAACTAAATTTTTTAGGTTAAGGAATTCCTCACTACCTTTTTTTGAGTGTAGAGTGGGAAACCAGCTTATTAAAATTCTTATCGACACAGGATCCAACTAAAATTACATACCCCCCAGGGTCGTCCAGACCCCAAACCAACCGAAAAAAGTTGATTGACATAAAGCCACAGAATCTTTTAAAAAATTCAAAGCTGCATTATTGTCTTAACTTACTTGTTAAGCAGCTGGAATGGCAATTGCAGAGTAAAAAGATGGAAAGCGTATCTCGAAGAATACCACTATGAATTGTTGTATAAGCCGGGAAGAACAAAAGTAGTAGCGGGTGCACTTTCGCGAACTCAGATGAATACGGTAACTTCTACGTAACACAGCTCAAAAAATTCTGGTAAGCACCTTATCCCTAGCATGGAAATTCCCATTATCGCTTTAAGGACTAACTTTTTGTTAACAAAAGCCAAACAACAGACCATAAATTAAGTTTTCCATTCCCAACCTTCCACAAAGGAGGAATTGTTGACAATTTTAAAGAAGTATTTGAGTCCATCCGTTTTAAACGGAATTAAACCTACAGAAGATAATATGGGAAAAATTCAGAATATACCCAGAACAGTTCAAAAATTATAAAACTAGATTCACATCCCTTCTCACTAAAGAGCTCCTCAAAAAAACAGAACAAGACGAAGAAATTTTAAAAATACACAATAGGGCTGAAGGAAATAAACAAAAATTGTATTTTCCAAAAATGAAAGTAAAAATTATAAATCTAATAACACAATGTAAAGTATGCTCAGAACAAAAATATGACCGAAACCCACCAAACCCAGAATTAAAAGAAACACCTAATCCAGTGTATCTAGAGCACACAATACACATTGACATATACTCAACATAGAAAACATTAGTCAATAGATAAATTCTCAAGACTTGCTCAAGGGAAAATCATTAAATTAAAATTCATCCAAGATATAAAGACGCCACACGATATACTTTTCTATTATGGCGTAACAAAATGCAACGGAATGGATAACGAAAAGTCGTTCAATTTAGAAACCATAAAATTCATGCTTTAAGACCAATTAAACATTAAAATTTATAAAGCCCCGCCGTATAAGAGTTTTGTAAATGGTCAGATAGAAAGATATCACTCAACGCTTTCAGAAATCATTACGAAAAATCTAGACAGGAAAATATAGACAGACTTAAACAAAAACAGGAGGCGGACGTTGGAAATGATAACAACGGACGGAAACCGATTAGGACTTACCTACCATTACTAGACATTTTTGTTAAGCGGAATACTAGGTTAGGCTCCAAGATAACAGCAAGTTATGTAATAGAAATAGTAGAAGAGGACAGAGGTACAAAAATATTAACAGAATCCGGGAAAATAGTACATAAATGCAATATAAAAACACAATAACTTGCCTCCACTAAAAACTGAAAAAATTACGTTTCTATTCATCACAACGACACCATTCTTCTTATCCTGATAAAATATCTATACATGAAAAGCAGGAAAAATTATAATAATAATAATAATAAAGAAAAATAATACTGGCATCAACTTAAATAAGAACGAATTTTTAGATCCGAAAATGCTTATATTATATTATAAGCATTATATGTTAATATTAAAATATGTAATAAGAACCAAATTGTTAATTTAAGTACTAGAGATTGTATCCCAAAACTAACTAAGGGCATTAGAGGAACACTGCAACTTTAGGAACGAGGAGTATGCAGAAAAAATAAAAGAAGTTAGTGCTGACGTCATCATACTCAATGATTTCAACGGGAACATAGCACATGATGACAAAGTTAAACATCTTCAAGGCACTTATCCACCTATCCAACGATTCAATGATGATCAACCAACGACAGTATAAACATTACAAGCAACGATTGCAAAGGTGAGAGCACCCATCATACAGATGACGCCTACGAAAGAGGCACGTGTCAAGGTCATGTCTCTGATGTCTTTGGAGGCACTGCATATTGACAACATTGGGTAACTACTTCATCTCCTTACGCAAAAAAACAACATACAACCAATAACAACCACACATATTGGTGCTGGTCTTGACTTACCCCAAGTCTTTTTTAATAACGTATCATATTTTTAACAAATTGCTTGAGGTTAAACAAAAATAAGACGGAAAGAGTTAATTCCATAAAAATACCACACAACAGGCAACAAATTGCAGAGGTGCAGAATCTTCTGCGTGCTAAAAAGCGCAAGATTTTTTGCAGCACGACCTTTCAAATTAACTTTTGGGGTTAAACTAGTTTCGGTGCGAAACGCAAAGCATACAAAAAAAGTAACGGCGCACAAAAAAAAACAGTAACACGCAACACTATAAAAAAAACAGCACTGAGGCCGCGTTAATTAAAATTAAAATAAATATATAAATGACTTACGATCACAGCATTAACTTTGTATTGCTTTTAGATATAAATTTCATAAAATAGGGTAGGTAATTAAGCAGAATTCAAAATAAAAATTGAATGAAATTGGTGAAATATCTCTTACATATGTCGCCGCATAGAGTGTGTTTAGCAGTTTTGGCTCTATGTAAAGACTAGCAAACAAAACATCGTTGAGAAAGAATCCTAATTTGGATTTAGCAGATGCATTGAAAGCGACACGTAGCTTCGTGGTAGAGATGTCCAACTTGAGCACGCAGTTGTGCGGCAAGTAAGACGATGGTAGATCCTTTTGTTTGACCGACGGAGACATGTGACCCAAGTTCTTGATAATTTTACCTCCGGAGACTCGATAGCCTAGCTTGTCAAGGCTAATTTTTCGCACCGCGTATTTACCGGACTGGAGTCACGTTTCTGGAAATGTTGTTCGCATAATGCGTATTCATCCGTCATTGCAGCTATCCACTTCCCAATGCTATTTACATTGTCAATCTCAGATTGGTGCTTGTTCTCCTTTATTTGTGCCGGCAATGCGATGCGGGTAGCATTGGTAGCAGAGTGCACACCTGCCACAATCTAGTCAATCTGAGATTTTTAAAGAATAAGCAGGTTGTCGGCGATATTAATTTAGTGGTACAAAAAGTCCACCACCAATTAGCAGGTCGATTCGCTGGCTTTTATGAAAATTTTATGTTGGGCATGCTCTAATTGAAATGACTTAAATGGATATATGGATGATTTTCGGTTATGGTGTGTGTAATGGAAGTTACGAATGATATGCTGTAATCTTAGTTATTTGCTAAGCTCTGTTTTTCTTCTTTAAGTTGTTACTTTTTATGTCTAGCCTTAACAATTTAGAAACATAAAGTTTCTTATTCGACAAGATACTCTTACATATTGTTTTTATCATGTCTTTGTTTTTTTTTTTAATTTTAATGTACTATACTACTTTAAATCAAAATAACATAAACCTAAAGATTTTTATTTATATTATTCAGATTTTCAACTTAAATCATATACCGATGAAGGCTTAAGCCTGGCTGATAAATCAAAACAACGCCGAATACGCACTACGTTTTCTTCAAACCAGTTGAGTGAACTTGAAAAAATATTTTTGGAAACTCATTATCCAGATATATACACAAGAGAAGAAATTGCGTCAAAGCTTCACTTAACGGAGGCAAGAGTGCAGGTAAATAAAACTGAAGTAAAGAGTATACAGTTCAAGCCGCATAATTTTAAATGGTGAGAGGGTTCTCATGATTTCTAATTACCGAGGTTAAAAAAAAGAATAATTCGAATTAAGGGGACTTCTATATTTCACATATTACACATTACAAGTTATTAAACAGAAATATAATATTATGATAAGCAAAAAATAAACTAATTAAACAAAAATATAATATTATAATAAAGAAATTCAAGCTTTAAAAAAGTTAGTTAAGTTAGTTGTTTTTGATTTCATGCTATTTTTTACTTTTACTTGTTCTATTGAGGTTTCTAAATATATTATGTCATCATTCGTGATTCGGCTGTTCTAGACAGAAGGAAACATTTGCTACCTCTAAATGTATATATGTATATTCTTAATCAATGCGGCGAGCTAATGAAATCCGCAAAGTACAGCCCCGCGTTTTTGCTTATATAGATAATTGTATTGACTCTTTTGACCCTGAACCACTTAATTATAGGTATAAAGGTACCGAAGAGAGTTGATAAAGACATGTCCGTGTTCTAATCTTATGTTATTTATTTATTCGTAAAGAGCCTGCCGATCAACAATATCGCTGTTAAGCAAAGCTTAAAAACTACAACTTTGTGCTTGGGTTTAAAGACATGGGTGCTGAAACTTTCATAAAGAAAGAATTTTTTGCCCATTTTGGCAATTATCTTAAAAAAAGAGTATAATTTTTGGTAAGTTAAACTCCGGAACTGAATAACTTAAGTTGGTAATGGCACAGGTGTAATATGCGCTTCTTTAGATTTTTGCATTTGGTACAATTTTTATTCTAATTTTTGAGCTATGAGATGTGAGAGTATATAGAATGCTATTATAACTTTGCGAAGAAGAATTATGCTGTCGGTCATAGCTGCACCGCTCTGTATTATTCTTTCTTGACTTCACGGTTTTCTAATCAATTATTTACAATATCGTTTTAGGTTTGGTTCCAAAATCGTAGGGCGAAATTTCGTAAACAAGAGAGACATGCAATTTACATTATGAAAGATAAATGTACTAAAATGGAAAGTCGACAAAATACAGTATCTGGAAACCAATGTTACGATGCATCACTTTCCGAATCTCAAAGCACATGCCAAAGAAAATGTTTTTATAATAAAATATAGAGTATAAAATGTATACAAAAGTATTGATTATGTTTATCTTTACAAGTGTGGCTGCAAATTTTTAAAAAATCAGAGCCTTAAAAGTAGGCATAGTCACAAAAATTTGAAATATCACTAAATGAAAGGACTGCAACTTTAAACCTGTGAAGAGAAAATGTAGCAAAAGATACAGATTACTAGGGATGCCGTTGCTCCCAATATTTTTATTAGGTTGCTGCAAGACTTATTTTTGTAAAAAATAAACAATGTTTTATACAAAATCGAAGAGTTATATCTGTGCAATCATTAATGGTTTCCAGTCGATTTCGACATATGATAGGTAAAAATATGATAAGAACATGAACAAAACCTAGATTTAAGACTCTAGTTTTTTTTATTGAAAACGCTTGTTTGCAAAAAAGAAAAAAGGAATAAACAGAGTGTGGGTACGAAAAGTGCTCTAGTCGAATGGATCTCTAGATAATACCATGATCGTAAGATTGTTTGTCTATACTATGTAGGACTGAATATGTCCCGTTTATTATTATTAGGAAGGGTTACAATGTTTGCTTCTGATAGACAGCAGACCCAACGACTTGACAACTTGACGACTTGACTGTATCTCTACTCTCCAGCCTTATCGTTGGCGTGTCCCGACTAAACTACTCGACTCCCTTGCTCTTCTTTGCTGTTGCTCTATTAGCAGGCGTTGCCACCTGACTATTATACAACTTCTTACATAGTATATAAGATTAACTATGGCAAATTTTATAAGGAAAAACTTTAAAAATTTGTCTTGAATAATTTCATTTCTTTATCGAAATATAATAATAAATGCATCGTTTGGAAATAAATAGTTACGATTATTCCCCACGGTCACAATGGACGTACCGTTTTCGAATTAAATGTCATGCATGCCTTATAGTAAATACATAACTTTACCGTAATGTGACAAAAAAATAAAAACACACAGCGTTATGGCGTACTGCATTATTGAACTCACCTAGTATGATTTTGTTAAGTATATCATACCGAATAAACACTTAATGGTGTGAACACAAGGCAATGCATTGCAGGTAGCACAATCACAGCACAATAGCGCACATATAACGTCGATATTACAAGGCTAAGGTATCAAGAGGACCAAATAAGTTATAGATTTAGATATTTAATCAATTAATGGGTTCAAAATGTCTGTATGTTGTCAAAGCTCTTTAAAACTGCATTCATGTTAGATTTTTCATATCTGTTTGACCAAGGTATCTCAAATTGCTGAAGCGAAGTCAGACTATCCTCCTATTATGAAAACTGTACATATCTATGAATGCAAGTTTGAGGTTCTACCGATACGGGCAACGATAACACAGTTATCAAAGTTAAATCTATTCCAGAGTGGAAATGAGGCAGCTATCTATAAAATATATATAAGGCTTTCGTGGATCGGCTTTTGAGTACATGGAATGCATCTTAACGGAGCTCAAGTGCGGCAATATTGTATACGAGAGTTCAGGTGCCAAACGATGATCTCACATTTGATGGGCTGATACGAAGATATATGTTGATATCCCTATCATGTCATGATTAGGATCTGCTGAACGTACCGGATCAGTATCACTGGTGGCAATTGTGGAGCAGGTTTGGAATCGACTCCACCGCAATCAGGTAAACGATATGTTAAAAGGATAGTCGAACTGTTCTGCCGAAGACATATCAAACATTGGCAGGTGCAAGGCAACGGTGATGGACATCGAATGTCAACGAAGCCTATTAAAACACAAAGCACTTAAAGTTGAAATTCAATATATGCAGCATCAGCAATACAGGTGCTAAAGGTAAGCGGAGACAAGAGGTTAACTATTAAGTTTTCAACGCAGTAACCATAAAGATTCCCATACCCGATGCCCATTCTACAGAAGAAGTTGACCAAGTTTTCCGGAATTAAATGTTGTACAACGCTGGATATGAATGGACAATGGCTGGAAAGCAAAAAAAATTGACAGCATTCATAACCACAGTTACATTGTTCGAATTGGCTTTATGAGCGGGCTCCTTAAAAGATCAGCCTAGCAACGAGAAGACAGATTGTATCAAGAACTATCAACAGCCATTTAACGAAACAGAAGCGCGCATATTGCTGGTCATCACTTTTTCATTCTTTCGCAAAAAATATAGTATGATGGCAAGTCCACTAAGCAAGCTTTTGACGAATGATGTGGAGTTAGTGTAGGGAAAAGCACAAGAAGAGGAACTCATTTCGAAGCCAGTGCTAATAGCATGAAGTTTCAAAATTACGAAGCAAGTAATCTCGTTCTCAATTATTTAAAATCCTAAATTTTGGCCACATCAGATGATTTTGCACGAGGCTAAGCCTAAAAGCCGAAATCAGCAGTTGCCTGTCATCTTTTCGGATACCTCCTTACACGCCTCGAACAGTGCACCAAGACTCTGATCTCTTCCGATATTTTGTTACATATCAGAATCTTAGAGGGCTTCTGTCCAAATTAAAAAACTTTATTTGAATAGCATTTCTTTCCAAGCAGATATTATCGCATTCTCCGGCCCCTAAGAAATGTATTATCCTATGTTACTTTTCCAATTTGTATTCACCACCCTCTTATAATCCCCCCCGTTGTTTCCGTAGAGGACTGAGCTTATTTTTACAACCGATTGGTCAATTTTGTATGACGCGGTTGACATATATAGTATAGCGGTTAACATTTTTTATAAAACTTTGAATTCACTCTTAGACGTGTGTATTAAAAAATAGCATCCCATTGACCAATTTTTCTAAACCACCATGCCTCACTAGTAGACTCCTAAACTTAAAAAATATTATATTAAAATGTTTTAAAAAGTTTAAAAGTCTGTGTAGAGGTTTGACTTGTCGAAATACCTCTTAGCCAAGTTAAACTTCTTTATTCTTAGTTCTCAGTGTTATGAGATTTGCTCAAGACCCTTAGCAATTCTTTAACTTTGTAAAGTTAAAGAGAAAATCTTTAGGTCAGCCTTCCTCTTTCTTGGGACTAAAAATTCAAGCAATGATTCCGCTACCTCTGACCTCTTTGCTAACTTTTCCAATCAACTTATTCCTCTGTCTCCTCGAATAATTTTTCTTATCGCTATAATATTGTTTGTTCCCACTTTATCACACTTTTCTCCTCCATCTCTGCTGCGCCAGACAATATTCCAAGTTGTCTTCTCAAG
>SCDZ01001222.1:0-12873 GCA_004143845.1 Drosophila lacertosa | reverse complement strand
AAATGCTTATTCAGCAATTGTGGCTGGTGTCGCAATTGGGTCAACAGTCTGGAAACCGTTGACTTCAGTTAACTTATACACAGTATTGGTTTCCAAATATGTTCAAATACGTCCGAAAATTTGTTGAAAATTGCAACACATGCAAGCTTTCAAAATCAAATTCGGGTAACGCCCAAATAGAACTCCATCCCATACTAAAAGTCAGCATACCATGGCATACAGTGCATATGGATATCAGTGGCAAGTTGACATCAAAATGACATTAAAGAGTATGTGAAAGTGCAAATAGGTGCTTTCACTAAATATGTTCATTTGCACCACGCTCTTAGCCTCTACACAAATAGTATGTTTGGAGTACCTAGTCGTGTCATTGCCGACCAAGGCCGTAGTTTCGCTAGTAATGACTTCAAGCAGTTTTGCGCAACACTAAAAATTGACTTGCATCTTATAGCAACTAGTGCAAGTCGCGCGAATGGACATGCAGAGCGTGTTATGAGTACTATGAAAGCAATGTTGACAGCGGTGGAGACGAGTAAGCGATCTTGGCAGGAGGCTTTGAAAGAGGTGCAGTTAGCTATGAATTGCACGGCCAATAGAGTCACAAAAGTTAGTCCATTAGTGTTATTAATTTCTAAAGAGGCTAGACCAATGGGCATAGTGCCAATGGTAGAGGAAGAAGAGATTGACAT
Organism: Drosophila lacertosa; assembly: GCA_004143845.1. Taxonomy (NCBI): domain Eukaryota; kingdom Metazoa; phylum Arthropoda; class Insecta; order Diptera; family Drosophilidae; genus Drosophila; species Drosophila lacertosa. The sequence goes on along the minus strand of SCDZ01001222.1, from coordinate 12,184 downwards.
TGAATGTACAAGATCAAAAGCTTTGCAAAATATTAATTATTATTATTAGGTGACCATGTCCTGCTCAAAAGTGAAGAACGGCACCAAACAAAGCTGAGTCCAAAGTTTAAAGGACCTTTGGTGATTGTAGAGAAGCTTCATGGTGACCGATATACGTTGAAATCTCTTTCAAGTAAACGAACATACAAGTATGCCCACGAACAGCTGCTTGCGATGCCTGATGAGGTAGATGCAGATGGGCTATGTGGGTCCAGAGGGACCGTGACGCAGAGTGTGCGTGTGAGCGTTGCAATGTGTGCAGCACGAGCCTGAGAATGTAAAGTGATGTTAAGACATTGTGGAAGAGAGAGAGAGTTATGATACGAAGAGATGAGAAAAGATTAAGAGAAGAAAGAAATGTAGAAATGTGTTCGATAGATTGATTGTACAAAAAAAAAAAGTGAGCAAGGCATGGGACGCCATTGTAATTCAATCAACTTTGATTTTATGATTATTCTATTGATTTTAATTTTCACTTTATAATGGAAGGTAATGTTTAGTTCATGTTTAGTTAAAACAAAAAACAAACAGAAGACAAAAAAATAAATGAAAATTACTGTCATTTTAAGTTACGTTAAGAAACACATCAGAAAACATCACGCGGGCGACTTGCTTAAATAAAAATTAACAGAATATGGAGGAAGAAGATGCTCCGTTGTCTCCGACACCACAACCTCATGTTCCGACATATGTATATTTATTATGAAGGGAAATGTTATGTGCGCTTATGCAGTAGTTGTGGTATATGGTGATCATTTTTAGGAGCACTTGAACTTAGATGTTTAATGTAAACACTGCGACAATGTGGTGCAGTGTATTGATTGTATAGTTTATCAACTGTGCTGAGCACAGTAGATATTCGCAATGTGAACATAAAACAACACGTACCATCTAAAAAGCAGAAATGGACTGCAAATGATATAACACCAGCACAAGTTACCAAGGCGGAATAAAAAAGGATTTAGCGCTAAGACAGTCTTCAACATCTAAAACAAGGAAATGAAGCCGCAACTACTCTTGAAGGTAATATTTGAACCGCAAAGTAAGTCCTTAACGTAAAACGAAGTGCACCCAATATACAAACCTCAGTTCCTACTGCACTGTAGAATAACTGTAGAAAAGCCACATAAACGCAAAGGTTCGGTTCAATGTATAAATTGTCAAGAATATGGCCGTACAAGATCGGACTGTACACCGCAAACGGTGTGAGTAGTTTGCGGAGAGGTTCATACCTCCACCCACTGCACAGCAAGCAAAGACGACCCCTGCACAAAAAAGTGTGGCAACTGCGGTGGTAGTCACACGGCAATCTACAAAGGCAGGCCAATATTGAAAGAGATGGAAAGTCGAATCTAACCGCAAGTTACCGCTACACACTCTCAAAACGGTCCGTTTATAGCAACCAAATCAAACCTAAACGTTTTTCTTTCCACTGCAGCCAAATCCTCATTTGGTCCCGAAAACTAAACCAAAGTCGTGACCAACACACCCAGAACACGGCACAACAGTTGCAACAACCGACCGGAGCAGCAACAGAGCAAAATTTAAGCAATGTTATACAACTTGCAGCAAAGCCTCATGCAGTTCATGTCATTTATGCGGACAACTATGCAAGACTTAATGCGAAACCAAAATCTTTCGATACAAATGCTGGTATCACAACAACAAAATAATCAATGGCTTTCCCACGTATATTTGCGTGGAACGCTAATGGCGTTTCACAGCATAAACTTCAGTTAGCTCAATTCCTACTCGAAAAACTCATCGATGTAATGCTACTCTCAGAAACACACCTTACAAACAAATATTATTTTAAAATACGAGGCTACTTATTCTACGGAATAATTTATTTCAATGCCAAAGCACATGGTGGGACTTATATTCTCATTAGAAACCGTCTCAAGCACCACTGCCATAAAGAGTTTGCTGAAAACTATCTGCAGCCAACATCTATAAACAAACAATTGGATACTGGTAAACAATTTAGTCTAGCCTCCAATTTACTCTCGAATCTCCATAGCTCAAGGCAAGTTGAAGCAGTTCTTCAACTCACTAGGATAACAGTTCATAGCAGCAGGAGGCTACAATGCCAAGCACACACACTGGGGATCTCGTCTCGTCACTCTAAATGGAAAGCAGCTTTACAATGCACTTATTAAAGCCAATAGAAAGGTCGACCATGTCAAATACACAAGCACATTACAACGAGAATGGCAATACCACAGATCGCCATCTGCACGGCGAAGGCCTCACATAAACGTACCAAAGCCTTAAACCAAGAAGAAGCATATGTCAAACAACGCTACATAGAGCAATTATCGACATCTTCTACAAAACACTCACTTTGGAGAGCTCACCCAAGTCTAAGCTCGCCAACAGAAACCGTGACGCCTAAACGAGCCGCACAGGCGGCTTGGCCCACAGCGATGGAGATAGAGACAGCACATTTGCCAATCACCTTAAAAATGTTTTCCAACCAAATCCTGCCACAAATTCGTTTATACTAACGGCTTTAACAAATGACTTCCAGTAACAGCCGAAGCCAGGAAAAATCACACACTGCCATCGTCATACAGACCTACAAGCCTATTATTATGTCTATCAAAACTTTTCGGAAAATGCAAACTGACTCGGATAAATCCATTTTTATAAGACCAACAACAAAATTCCATCGCATCAATTCGGCTTTCGTGAAAAACACGGAGAGAGACAGAGTTTGTTTAGAAGGCCTAATGTATAAAGTCAAAGCAATTCTACCTAGTAACACGCATAACATTTTAAAGTCATACCTCTACGACAGACAATTTGCAGTATGATGCAACACTGCTATGTCCGACGATCATACTATTGGAGCTGGAGTATCTCATGGTAGTGTAATTGGGCCAATACTATACGTACTCCACACAGCAGACATCCCAACAAGCACACGACTTACAACATCTACCTTTGCTGACGATACAGCTATTCTCAGCCTCTTCAAATGCGCAATACAAGCATCTGCGCAACTCGCTCTTCATCTGCTCGTTGCAAAATGGCTAGATGATTGGCGAATAAAAGTAAAGGAACAAAATTGCAACCACGTGACGTTTACCCTGAACACGCAACATTGCCCAATACTCACATTAAACATCATCGCAGTCCCGCAAGCAAACGAAGCATCAAAGCTAAGAGAATACATTTAAAACTGAATGCCAATAGCCTCCTTTGGCTTATTTGGCTTCGTCGTAATGACCTACCAACCCACCGATAGACTCTAGGGTCGTGCAATCACAATACAATTCAATTAAACTGTTCGTAAATGATTAGTCATAAGATTTGTAAACTTGCTGTTAGTCTCATAATTAGGAGAAGATTCAATAAATAAATGGAAGGTATAAAAAAAATCTTTGCAGCATCTCTGCAAGTTTCTAATCACTCTGCTTAGCTTGGATTTGTTAAGAGTTAGTTAAGAATTTAACTCATTGGTTAATGATGGTTTATTAACAAAAAAGTAAACTGGCGTCATTTATACTGCCTTCAGTTAAGCTTTTGACCGTGTCAGCCATGATATTATAATTTCAAAACTCGACCGAATTGGTTCCTGGAATTCTTCAAATTTAAAGGGTAGAACCCAAAATGTCTTATTAAGGTCTTATACTTTATAGCTAGTTAAAGTATCTTTTGGAGTACCTCAGGGTAGTCATCTTGGACCATTGCTTTTTACATTATTTATTAATGACCTACCTTCATAAAGAAGTCATTCTTGTATACTTATGTTTGCTGATGACGTTAAACTTATTTTGTCGTACTCCGATTATTTTCATCATACTTGCGTACAAGACGGCCTAAATTCTATACAACTATGGTGTTCAGCCAATCAGTTGTATTAATATCGTTCTTAATGTTTGTTTATGACGTTTAGCCGTACTATGGCCCATGTAGTTAGCTATACTATAGAAAATTTTCCCTAACAACGCATCAAGACTGGAATACTGCTCATGCATCTGGTTTCCGCAGTATAAAATTCATAAGGTTCGGAAAAAGTCCGTCCAAAAGCAATTTTTGCTTTTTGCCTTGTGTGGCTTAAACTGGGATATTAAATATAGTTTACCATCGTACCCTAGGAGGCTTTTACTCCTAAATCTTCCGTCGCTAAAAAACAGTAGAACGGTACTTGGTGTTGTTTTTCTACAGAAGTTGGCAACATGGAATCTCCTTTTCTTTTAGGTCGTCCAAGCTTCTCCGTCCCCTTTCGACCTGACAGAAATTACTGTCTCTTTGCTTTCAGCTTATCTTCGTCAAATCACTGATCACTCTCAGCTATGAGAAGGGGACTTGCTAAATATTCACTCTACCGGATCAGTGGTTTGCCATTTATTTCTATATTTATCTCATATTATCATTTTTATTTTCATATGTTATTTTATTATTATAAGGTTAAGTTTTAGACTTACATTAACGTAGACACATATTTTTAACTTTACCTGTAGCTTCTATTAACATCACAGTAGCTTCCATTAACATCACTGAAAAAACTTGCTGCAAACAGGGGCATAGCTGGCCGTACAGGCAAGAAATGTTTATATTTTCTTAAGCCCTTAAGCAAGGTATCGATTGCAATGGGCAACATGATCTAAGCTTTTTCCTTGATAAAGGGATAAGATAAGCAAATTTTAACATATTCATGGATTCCCAAACATTAATATTCATTCCCCATTACAGATTATCTGTCAACTGGTTGCAGACTGCTGTGATTGCCTTCGGCAACTTTCCTATTGCCAGCGGGTCACTATTTGCTGCGTCTCTTGGGCATTTCGGTACACCCAGCAACAAGCGTTCAGACCGCCTAGATAGGGCTGACTTCGCAACTCCAATCCTCGGCCTTTTTGTGGGTTGAATTAGGACTCTATCAAAAGATTAATAGATGCATGGACACTAAGAGTTAAAATAATATACTGGTCCACGAGACCAGGCTTCTCCTATCTAAAAAGCTGGTAAGCCCACTTTCAGGTAGGAAAACGAAAATTCTATTTAGGTTGGCACTGCTGACACAGTGTGCAAACCCTATGGCACAAAAGTGTGCCATTGTCTCTTTGTTAGAACAGTACTTAAAAGAATAATAATAGAAAATGTCGCATTTTTGTTGGCAAGTGCATCGTTTATCGTAGCAAATAAATATATATTTATTTTAAACAGTTTTTGTTTACATTTTCTTTTCGACAGCATATAAAATAGTTTTTTTGCATTACATTCTCATTATCAATATTAATCTAAAATATCGACAAATATTTATCTAGAAATCATTATTAAGCTCTGATTCAAACATAAAATAAAATAAAATAGGACTGAGCGAATTACCATCAGGGCTAAAAAATATCTGTTAACGCTCTATTAAATACAAGCAAACACCGTAAAGTTAATGCCGAACTTGAATAATATTTTTTAGCTTACTAGACATCTTTCTACGTTTTCCCTGCTTCGCTGTAAAATTTATAGATGCAGTATTACTAAATATTTTTGATGGATACGGTGATAATACTATCTGAATGATTTATTCAATTAATTTGGTAAATAAAAATAAAGCTACACGAAATAATAAATGTATGCCTTCCAAACATGTTAATTATACCAAACGTACGCAATTTGAACAAACTAATATTGGACCACAGACTATATACTATACTATATTAAAAAAAACAGAATCCGATGTCCAAAAAGTTAAGGGCACTAGGACGATCAGCAAATACTAAATTAAATGTTTTGCAAATTAACTTGAACATATCAAGCAAACCACAGCAACTTAATATGTTTAATATATTTTGATTGGACAGATAAGTAATTTCTGCAATACACACAATCAATTCATGAATACCAGTCAGCGTACCAAAAGCAATAAATTTGAATACTGTAATGATCACAAAAAAATTATGTGTATTATTCTTATTCAATACCTCCTATTGCATTTTTTTTATTTTTATTTTTATTTTTTTTTGTATATAATATTGAAAAGAATGTGACGCGAGTAGTTGTTGATATATAAAAAGCTATCTGAGTGAAACATGGGTTTAATATACATTGTATACAAAAACAAAAATATCTTAACATATGAATAACAGAGTGGTAGGGCCATTTATTCTATTACAATATATTTTTTGTATGTCATTTATCTTCATAAAATAAAAAAATATGTTGTGCGTATATTTTAAAATGATACTCGTTGAAAATAAAGATAAATACAATTTATACCAATAAGCAGCACTAAACTGTAAATGTATTTTTTTCATATTAGATTTACGTAGTTCGTTGTTTATCAGATGTCAATACAAAACACTTATTTGGAAAACGTAGACGGACTTTAATGGAAATTCAACAAAATTCTTATCAACGATCTGAGGTGCTTTGATAATTATCCGATCCAAAAAGTTGGTCAAACTTTTATAATAATAAAGTTATAATAATACTATTTTTTATTTGCAAAATGGAATCGTGTATTGTATCCATAGGCATAGGTAAACATCGAATGTCCCTTTCAGATAATTACAATATATGCGTATATTATTATTATTATTATAATATATATTATTATACAAATATCTGGCACAACATGTACTTATTTCAACATTCCAAATTAATTCTATCTTGGCAAATCTTAGAATATTGGTTCTTTTTTGTTTATTTGAATGAACTATGTATTTAGAGCAAAGAGCAAATAAAACTCTGGCCACCCTGGTTAAGAACTTTTGATGTACATACAAAAAGCGGGCTGGAGTGTGGTGCGCTGCTGAAAATATTGATTAATAATTATCTATACAAAAACAGATAGTTTTGTTTATACAACATGTCTGACCAACGGGGGACTAGAGTATATGTCGGTAATTTAACTGACAAAGTTAAAAAGGACGACTTGGAAGGCGAATTTACAAAGTACGGCAAACTAAATTCAGTGTGGATTGCGTTTAATCCGCCCGGATTTGCCTTTGTTGAATTTGAGCATCGTGACGATGCCGAAAAAGCATGCGATATTTTAAATGGATCAGAACTTTTGGGTTCTCAATTACGTGTTGAAATATCCAAGGGTCGACCTCGACAAGGCCGACGCGGTGGACCTGGCGACAGAGGACGGCGCGGTGATGTCGGCAGACACAGCATAACAAACAGTAGCAGCGGTGGATTCAGACAACAGCGAGGTTCCAGTAGTTCTAGCAGCCGCCATTGCGATCGTGGCTACAGCTCTGGTCGTTCCAGTGCCGGTTATGGTGGCAATACCAGGGATGGTAGTAACGGATTTAGTCGCCGGGATGTCTATAATGGAGTCAGGGAAAGTAGCCGCTACAGTGGTGGCACCGGTTCCAGCTATGGTCGCACTGGTGGACAAGGTGGAGGAAGTCGCTTTAGATCTCGATCACCAGTTGGAAATCATCGATTCTAATAATTACCGTAAAATTTTCAAGTTGTAATTTCAACAATATTTACAGTCTGTGCGATAGCTACTGCGACCCAGCTACCATATGGAATAATTGCTAATTAATATGTACATACATATATTAAAACACAATTAAGATTTGGTTTCTAATTAATAAGGAATTAAATCATTAAAAAAATATTTCTATGCTAGGACATCAGCTTCTGAGAAATTATTCGAATACTATTTATTTTACTTACAAATTGCATAAAAACAAAATTTTATATATTCAAATTTAAGAATTAAATTAGCAAACTATTAAAAATAATTAAGTTACTTATATTAAAAAATGCGGACTAAGTTTTTTGAAACCTAGAATACAAGATTTAATAAAATGTCAAAATCGTATTTCATATTTACGTACGCTGGGTTGCTAACACCTTTCAGAAAGTTAACTTTCTTACATTTTTTGCTCTGTAGATATTAATTTCAAGACTTATCTATAATCTGTATAATTAGCTTAATTTATTTTGTTGGATGATTCTTTCTAGACAGTATTGCTGTGTGATAAAAAAAAAAACACGTACGATTCATCATTTATTTATGACATTTGAAGATGTATTAGGTACACTTTTTTAAATATTTTAATAATTTTATAAAAATATATTAAAGTTAAAAATTTAAGATGTTACACACATTCAACATGGTTGTACACGCAAACACACATATGCATGTACATTTTATGCGCCATTGACCGGACCACGTGATTTTTTAGACACCATTAAGAACACGGCATGTAAGTGCCATCGTTCTTATTTGAGAACTTTTTTGTCTATACACCGATACCCCGCATAAATTTTTAAACATATATAAAAATGAAAGAAGCATGCAAATCCACACCATTGAAAATTATAAAAAGTTGTTAATGGTCTGATTTTTATAAAATTATGCCTATATATAGTATATTAATAACATTCCTCGTTGGCAGTCAACTGCAGATGAGAAGTCTAGTGTTCAAGAATTGGTTAACAAAGATACGGGTTCGCTTCACACTTTGTAGTGTTTCCTTAGCTAAAGGACACAATAGCAAGTGCTTTTACAAATTAATTTGGTAGTTTACAAATATGTATATCCCCTACTTTTTATAATATTTATAAAAATAGTAAAGTGGGAGTAGACTATCAAAAGCCAAATTATAACACTACGCATATATTTCAGACACCAATATTACTGCGTTAACACAGACTGATGATCATGTCTCTATCGATTAAACTACTTTTACTGATCAATATTATATGACCTTTATGGAGTCCGTATATAATTTGTGTGCACTTAAAAAATAAACAAATTTTTCTTCCAATTAAGAAAATAAAAATGACAAACGCGCTAGCGGCCTTACCCCGCCTTGATGCATAATAAAATGTAATCAATATTAGCAGCCTTAATACCAAAGAATATAAAAGCTAGGTCTTAAAATTTTGAATAAAAACATTTTTATACTGAACGCAATATTTTTTTTTCTAATTTTTTAAAATACCGATTGCCTCTTAAACGCTTTAAGCTCTGTCAGTGAAAGCCCCCTGTATCTCTCCCAGCAGTAAGTGCCAAAAAAGAATTTTGATCAGCCTTCCAACTTTTATTTTATAAATAACTGTCTCACTCTGAAAAGTCATCGTACAGAGCTTGTTTCGTAGAGAAAAAGAGTTACTCTTTTCCTCGATGTCCCTCTTTGAAAGATTCATTATTCAGCGTATTTTCGACCTTTTGGAGTGGGAGCGAAAAATAAAGTTAGAACAGATCAGCTTGCTTATCGCACAACTTAACCAAAAGATTTGTTGGCAACACAGATTTGCATGTTCACTTTTTCGGGAAGACCCGACTAAAAGGAAGACAGTACTTTATTGAAAACGCAATTTTGTAGTTGGGCTTAATTGACCTTGATATATTATCTTCAACATTTATTTATTTATTTATTTGAAACGTTTGACTTTACGAGTGTCAACTCAAGTAATTAAAAGAATATTAACTACAAAAGATTACTTGTTAAAATCCTAAAGAAAATATAAATATTTCTAATAACATCATCGACACGATGAGAGTATTTTATTTGCCAATCCAGCCAGCTATGCCCACAGCAAGTTTTGTAAGTGATGAAATATAACCTACAGCCAAACTGGACAGGAGTAGTTAAAAAGAAATGTCTATCTTAATATAAGTCTTAAACTAAATCTTATAATAGCAAAACTCAAATTTGAAAGTAAAAATTATAATATAGGTTTGATGTAAAGAAAAAGGTATAGAACTAGATGGAAAACCACTGAACCGGTTGTCGGACAAGCTATGACCCTTCTTATAGCTGAAAGTGATCAGTGATTTGCCAAAAGCAAAGATTTGACTAGGGGAAAAGAGAGATTTCAGAGGAGAATACGTGATATAGCGTATAGCGTATCCGAAATGAATTGTGCAAGGCGTAATCCGTTGTGCACGTACACAAAAGGAGAGGTCAGTAATTCTAATAGGTCAAAAGGGGACAAACAAATTTAGACCACGTAGAGGAAAAGGTGAATCTATGTCGCCAACTATTAACTTATGTAGAAAAACAACACCAAGTATCGTTCTACGGTTTGTTAACGACGGGAGATTCAGAAGTAAAAGCCGACTGGAGTACGATGGTAAACTAAGATTCGTATCCCAGTTTAAACCAGGTCAGGCAAAAAGCAAAAAATGCTTTTGAACGGACTCTATCCGATCCTGATGAATTTTATACTGCGGACTCCAAATGCATGAGCAGTATTCCAGGATTGGACTTACCAAAGATATGTAAAGAAGTTTAGTTGACCAGTGGATATGTGACTATTGAAACTTAGCTTAGAGTCCAGAAGAACACCAAGGTCTTTAACAGCCTTGATGTATTTTAAGGGAAAATTGTCTTTGGTATAGCTAACTACATGGGCCATAGTACGGCTAAACGTCATAAACATACACTTAGAACAATTTAAATACAACTGATTCGCTGAACACTATATTTGCATAGAATTTAAATCATCCGGTAGGCAAAAATGATGTAAATAATCAGAGTAAGATAAAATGAGTTTTACATCATTAGCATACATAATTATACAAAAATTATTTATTAGGTCAGGAGGTCATTATTAAATAATGTAATGAGGTACTCCAGAAGAAACTTGAACCAGCTTTCAGGTAAGGGATCATAATCAGGCTCTTTGGGTTCTACCCTTTAAATAGGAATAAATCCAGGAGAGCAGTAAAGGAAGAGACTTAAGACTTACCTGCTGGGCAGGGGAGACTAAAGACTTGCAGACTTGAGACTTCTAAGGAAGAACTAAATATTTTCAAATAGTTTAGGGATGGCGGAGAATTAAGCTATACCCCTATAGTTCGTAATATCAGACTTATCACCTTTTTTGGAGGAATGATATACGATTCTTTCCGAAGGGTTGGAAAGACAGCATTCAAGGGAAAGATTAAAAAGCTTTAGCAATGGATAAAGAAGGGACCCGCTACACTCCTTGAGAAGTCAGCTTGGAATATTGTCTGGTCCAGCAGAGTAGGAGGTTTTTAAGGAATTTATAGAGGAAAGAAGAGAAAAGTGTGATAAAGTGGGAACAATGATAGATTTAGAAGTAACAATGTTATAGGGATAAGAAAAATTAATTTTGGGGGAGACAGAGGAATAAGTTGATTGGAAAAAGGTCTGAAGAAACAGAATCATTGCTTGCTTTTTCTATCCCAAGAAAGAAAGAGGAAGGCAGACCAGAAGACTTTCTCTTTAACTTACCAAAGTTAAAGAATTGCTTGGGGTCTTGAGCAAATTGCCTTTTGCAACGTGCAAGATAATTCTCATAATATTGAGAATTAAGAATAAAGAAGTTTGACTTGGCTAAGAGATGTTTCAACAAGCCAAAACTGGATCCAGACTTTTTAAACTTTATAAAGCATTTTGATTTAATATTTTTTAAGTTTAGAATTCTACTAGAGAACCATGGTGGTTTAAAAAAATAGGACAAAGGGATGCTATTTCGAATACACAATAATAATAAAATAATAAATAATATATATATATATATAAAAGCTCAGTAAATAAAGCGTAGTTTCCTCTACGGAAACAACGGCAGGGATTATAAGAGGGTGGTGAATTCAAATTGGAAGATTTGCAGTCATATAAAGTAACTTCTAATATAGTGTGATACATATCTTCGGGGACAGACAGAGAGGAGGTCTAGAGACATTTACATTAAGGTGATCGTTGATAAAGATAAGATCAAAAATTCTATTAGACAGATTAGCAATCGAATTGATCTGAAACAACGAAATGTCAAGCATGCCATCTAAAAAGTCATGCTGGGTTGAATGAATAAGGTAATTTGACGAAGCGAAAAAAGACCACGAAATGTTCGGGATCTTAAAATCACCCAATACAACGAATAGGTCATTATCACGGACATGGATGAAAACTTCATTTATGCAGGATAGGTGGTGCATATAAGTTTCAATGTTAGAAGAGGGAGGAATATATGAACAACTTAAATACAACGAGCAAGATGGGAGAGTACCTTTTACAGAAATAATCTCAGCATTTGTACTCGTTGTAAGTTGACTCAAGCGAGGTTTTAACAGCAATTAAAACCCCACCACCTCTACGAATCGGTCGATCTTGTCTATATACAGAGTAGGAATTTGAAAGCACTTCACAATCAGATATTGTTGAATTTAACCAAGTTTCGGAGAATGCGACAATATCTG
>SCDZ01001221.1:0-26799 GCA_004143845.1 Drosophila lacertosa | reverse complement strand
TATATATATATATATATATATATATATTTATATATATAATAATATTGTTTTGTTTTGTTTTATTTTGTTTTGCATTTGCTTTGTTTCCATCTTCCTTTAGGCTCGTGTGTGTGTGTGTGTGTAGATATAATATATGGAAATTGTTTAAACATTACTTAGTCACATAGAATGTGAAGCTACTTGATTTACAACATAGAGTTTTCTTTGTTTTCCCATTTTCAAATGTGTTTTGTTTTCTTTTTGTTTTAAGAGAATTTTTCAAATAACTTTTTTTTGGTCTTAACTAATAACAAAATGACAAACATATATTATTTATTTATTTTTTTTTAATGGCATTTTAAGTGCTGCCCTAAAAAAAAAAATTCGGTGATTGTGAGTTTTCTTTACTTTCTTAATTTTTTCGCATTTAGTTTTCCCAAAACAAATAATTGAAATGAAAGGATTCGTTTTTAAATCACATGGTGGGATAATCGCTTAAATACATATTTCATTTAAATATATATATATATATATATATATATAATTAATTTTCGAGTGTCTTTGAAATTGCATTTAAATATCAAAATGTGTGTGTTTTCTAGGGTATTTTTTAATGTGCTCGGCTCTAAATATATATTTGATAGTACATACATAAATTTTCTTTTGAAGAAGAATTCACTAAAGTTTAAGTTTAGGTTTTTGTTTCTGTTGCATTTTTTTTTGTTTTAGTTTGTTTTTTTTTTTACTTGAGGCGTTTGCTAATTGATTGGTTATTATTGATTAGTTTAAGGTGATCTCTCTTCTTCTTCATTTTGTTGTTTTTGTTTTTTTTTTTAATTGGTTCCCTTTTTAACACACACACATGCATACGCACTACGTATTATCGTATTATCGTATTTTATATAGGAGTATGTAAAAATTCTACAATTTAACCACACGTACACATATTCGTTTCATATACATATATATATATATATTTGTATATATATATATATGTTCATATATAACTAGTTTGGTATTTTTGTTGTTTAACCATATATCATTATTGTTTACAAATACTTTGAGGAGCACTGGACGTGTCTAAGATTCATGTTCTTTATACATTTTTCACACCCATCCATTGGAGAACTTTTTAACCAAAAAATGTGAACAAAAATGCGAATCCCTTTTTAAAATGGGGGTCCTTAGAAGAAAAAACAAGCGCATTTAAATCAAAACAAATTATGAACTCAACTTTATCAACATTTAAAGCGTTGCGTTCTACGATATCTTATTTGTTGTTTTTTTTTTTTTTATATATCTATATATATTTTTTAAGCTTGGCATAAAAATAAAACAAATTGTTTAAGTGGCAAATTATATTTTAAGTTCTACAAATTAAAATGTTTACATTTATTTATGCAATACGTTATTTTATATATGTTAAATGAAAAAAAAAAGAAATAATAAGAAACCCAAACTTGTCAACTGTTTTCATTTTTGTTTTTAAGTTTTTTGTTTTTGTTTTTCTATTTGTATGTTTGTTTATTATTAAATAGATCACATTCATGGTTCTATTTTTTCACTTGCTTGCATAGTTTTTATGTTCACATTGTTTTTAACTTTTAATACATTACGCTTAGATTTTGTTGTTGTCCTTTTAGTTTTAGTTTTTGTTTTTCTTTTCGCTGCTCTATTTACATTTGCTGTTGTTGTTGTTGTTTTTGTTTTTGTTTATGTGTTTTTTTTTGCTTTGACAAATGCGAAGCAACTTAAAAATTGAGAAAAATGCATATTTGTTTTTTTTTTGTTGTTTTTACTTGTTTTCTATTACAGTGAGTTCCTTTGTTTGTTTGTTTTTAAATAATGTCCTTGCAGAGTTGATTATTAATTATATATTATATTTTGTGATCAGAAGAACAAGTTATTATTTTTTTTAAATTTGTTACAAACGTTATTTCTATTTATTTTGTTAATAATTTAACCTGCAAGGACATTTGCACTTCGAGAGGACGAAGCTGAATTCGTTTTCTGGTTTTTTACGAGATCTTCTTTTGGGGTTTTTGATTGAAGAATAAATAAATTCTGTTTTTGCACGTGTGTGTGTGTGTGTGTGAGTGTATAAATTATTTAAATGTATTCTAGCTTAAATTTGTCAAATACTTGTAGCTTTCGGTTTGAAATGTTTTTTGTTTTAGTTTGTTTTCTTTTTTTTTTGCAGCTTTAAAAATTTTACATCGGCTTTTAGAATCTGTTTTTGTTTTTACGCTACGCTATAAATTATTTTAAAATTTATTAACACAGATGACTTTATAGATTTTTCCAAACATTTGCATTTTAGTTGCCCAATTTTTTTGTTTTGTTTGTTTGTTTTTTGTTTGTTTACGTTTTTATCTAAGTTTCAAATTTGTTTTTTTGTTTTTTAGTTTATTACTCACAAATACAATTAGCTGCCACACTGTAATATAAATATATATTTATATATATTATTGATTTTTATGCATGCCAATTGTTAAGTTCTGTCATTTTTTCTTTGTTTGTTTGTTGGTTTTTTTTATATAATTGTTTGATAAACTAAACTACAGTTAAATACACAGCTACACACATTGAATTCTCTGCTTTTTGTTTTTGTTGCATTTTTTTAATATTAAAATCTTAAGCTAGAAACACATCAAATATTATAAATATTTCATATATATATATATATATCTTGTATATATCTATATAGAGCCAGAGTTTGGAACTCTGCACAAGAAAAAATTTTAATTTAATTTTAAATAAAAACAGAATACATTGGTTGTTGTAGCAAATTAGGTGGAAATATTTGTTAAATATATTTGTTTTGTGAAGATTTCTAAGAACTTAGTTGTGAAACAAGATTTTGAGACAATAAGTTAATACAAATCAGATCTTTACATCAATTATCGAAAGTATTCAAGTTTTTACTCTTCTTTAAGTATGTGTGTGTGTGTGTGTGTGTTTGTTTTGTGTTGTTTTTTTTTTAATATTCATAATTATTATATAATATCACATCAACTTTGTTTTTTATTTTTATTTTGTTTGCAACTTTCTCTTCTTCTTTCCGACTCTTCTTTCCTTATTGTTTGCCCTTTATATATATATATAAATTTGTTTTTTCCCTTTTATGTATATATATATATATATTGTTATATATATAGAGAGATTTTAGCCTAATAAGATCGTGAAAAAAACATACATACATATCCATAGGTATATCATCGATTTTGCACATTTTATATATATATATATATATATATTATATACATATATAAATATATATATATATATATATTTTTTTTTTTGATCAACTACCACATTATATAGAAATTTTTTGCTCTTCGCTTTTGATACACATATTCGTACATAGCTTATTCGATTAATACTCTTTTCTCTTACATTTTCTTGGGGGTTTTCTTTTGTGTTTTTTTTATTTTGTTCTTAAAAAAACGGATAACCAGCAACCGTTCACTGAGTGAAATTTTTGTTGTTTTTGTTTTCCTTTTGTTTACAATATTTTCAATATTTGTGTTTTGTTTTTGTTTAGTTTTTTTTTCAAAAAGTTCCTTTTTTTATAAGCCAAAAAGTCAGTCCAATAAGAGTTTTGAGTTGCCTGCAACTGCAGTTGATTTGTTTTGTTGTTTTTGTTCTTTTTTGTTTTAGTTTTTGTTTTTAGGATTTTTAGGTTTTTACTTTTTATATTTGTTTGCCTTTCCTTCGAGTTGATTGGTTGATTTTTTTGCAGGAGTAGTTGAATTGTGGTCCAAAGTTTGCCTCTTTATGGGTTGTTTATTTGTTTGTTTGTTAATTGTATTAGTATTATTTTGTTTTGTTTTTGGATGGGTTTTACTTTCAATGGAAGACGCCGACGTGGGGTTCACAAGGATTGGGCGGCTGCCGCTGCTGCTGCATCAGTTGTTCTGCTTCTTCTTCGTGTTTTCATTTACTTGTTCGGAGGGATTGTATAATGAGTTGAGAGCAGCGCCCAAAGTTTACGTTAACGCCCACGCCACGCCTTCCACATATATGCCTCTTGATGCCCCCTACTCGGAGGAGTAGAGCTTGTTCTTGGTCAAAGTGAAATCGGGACTGATCATAATGGTATTGCTGCCCGTTAAATTTCTATTAGAGAGAACATTTATTTGTTAGCTTGACATTTAACTTAATTCAGCAAATACTCACTTGAGAAACTGCGGCAACATGGAGGTCCAGCCGCTCTTGTCCTGCTTGAGCGTCAAATAAAGCTCGAATATGGACACCGTGTCCGGGTCCACCTTGAACGAGGCAATGCGTCTGGAGAGAAGAAGAAAAAACAATTAGTTAAACTGTCGCATTAAGAGAGCAAAAGCTTAAGCTTAAAGCTTCTGCTTGCTGATCCATGACTGAGAGGGAGCCACAGGGTGTACAAGATAAGTAAACCAAAGTAAGCTTTTGGCACTGTGACGTCATAAAATATTAAGAAAATAACAAAGCCATTTTATCTTTTAGAAATTTTCAATATATCAAGGTAAACTGACTGTTTTTTTAAGATTCTTTGATCTAATTACATATGATGCTTCAAAGTGCTATTGTGACGTCACACGCTTAGCTCTCTTTATGGTATGGCTGAGCTGCTCTTACCTGATGTTGTTCGGCTCGCTCTCGAACTCAATGAAAATGGTGCAGGCGCGTTCGCCGCACGGTTCCCGCTCCGACATGCGGATTATTTCGGCGGCGATGCGCTGCATGAGATCGTTGGGCAGCGTCACCTCAGTGCACCCGAGGTGATGGCTTTTGGCGCCACGCAGCTTGGTGGTCAGCTGCTGCGAAAGCTCCTGCACTGCGCTGGCGCTTACGTCGTCCAGATTGTCGCTGGCCCCAAAGCGGGCGGCCGCTGTTGACTGCAGCGGCGAAGCGGGCAGCGTGGCCGGCGGTGGGGGCGGAGCTGCCTGCAGGACGTTCGACATGTACGCAGCGACGGCGCTGCCGCCGTTGAGCATGTCGAAGCTGGCCGCCATTGGGGAGGCTGGGGGCTTGAGGGCCACGGCCGCCGCCGTTGAGGAGGATGAAGAGGAGGAGGAGGAGAGGCGCGGCCGGGTGTGGAGCGCCTGATGCTGACGCATGTGCAGCACCGATGCGGGATGCCCATCCACAACATCAACGTCCACATCCACGTCAGCCGCGTCGGTCGCCTCTGCTGCTGCTGCTGCCGTTGCTGGTGCTGGTGCCGTTAGCGGACTCGTCCAGTCTGCAATTGAAGGATATAGAGCAGAGAAGAGCTCAAGTTAAGTCACCAAACATCGACCGGCACAACGCAAACGACGGCAAAGATAATGCGAAACCACATAAAAAATAAAGTAGACACAGGGGAAGAAAAAAAAACAGCTGATGTCTGCTTTGCCACCGGCAAAAGCCTTGCATTAACTCTCTCGCTCACACTTACACTCATGCACGCACACACAAGCACTCGAAGAGCTTGCGCAAGCTCGAAAACGCACTCACGCCCTGTGCGCAGGCTCGCCAACACACTCAATGCTTCCAGAGCGCGAGGGGCGCAAGGGGACGCGGGGGGGTGGACTAAAATCACCTGGCAACAACAGCTGGAAAATCAGCCGTTCGCTTTAGCAGTCAGCCAGCCAGCCATTAGGTAATGTGTGTGTCTCTGTGTGGGGGACCTCTTCCCCTCTTTCCCTTGCTTCTGCACTTTTAGTTTCGCTTTATGAGCCGGAGGCCTCATCGTTTCCAGCTGACGATTGCGCGTCCCTCCCCATCCGTTTTGTTCGTTCGTTCGTTAGTCAGCAGTTTCTTTTGCGCTTGCCTTGCTGTGCAGTTGCTGTCCCCACACCGAGCCCCGCCCCCTTCACCCATCACGCTTTATGTGTCTTCTTTGTCGTTTGCCTTTGGCTGCACAGTTTTTTTTTATTTTTATTTCTTTTGCTGTTATTTTAATACTCAAGTATACAAATACAAAAGCTAAGCTGAGCACAGCAGCCGCACAGTGGACTTAAGTGTGGGGAAAATAGCTCGATAAACTTGTTATTCACTATTTGCCAATTAAAGTTCTTGCCTTCAGTAAAGTTTTCTATACAAAAACTTTAATAATAACAATATACATTATATATTAATATGTTATTTATTTCGTTTTTTTTTAATTAATTCAACAGCTGTTGTACGTTTTCAGCTCTGGTTAATTATTTTCTACCACTGTCTCTAGGCTGCCTTTTGTGTTTATCTTTTTACATTAAACATATGTACACATAAGATGCAAGTGTGCATACATATGTGTGCATGTTGGAGTGTGTTTATTTAAAGTGCCTGTAGTATGCAAATAAAAACAGTTAAATATCTTACTGTTGCCCCATGCGTTGTAATATGCACAAATTAACCACTTGGCTTGGCTCGACGATGTCATGTAATTAGCGCTGAAACTTTTTCAGCACCTCCCTCTGTCATCTCTCTCTACCCACTCATGTGCCATATACCACAAGTGCCCATGCCATTGCACTGGCTGAATGGATACTGCTCGCTCACTCTTGCGCTCTCTTTAGGTGCACCCGCGTAATTAAGAAATTAACGACACATGTTTGCGGCTCTCTTTCTACGTTTTGTGTCTTTCGCTGCGTTTGTCAATATACATTCACATCCACATGCACACACGTGTTTGTCAATTGCTGCATGAAAAGGGTTTGTGTAAACTTTACAGTGTAAAGTCAAAAGCGAAAGCGAAAAGGAAACAGACAAACGACCGCATACACATATGTACATACACTCACATTTAATTACACACACGCATGCACACATTTGATTCTGATGAGGCCCACACACGTCTCCCCCGCTTCATGTCTTCTTCATGACTGCGGGCACATCACGCGACATTTGCGGCTGTCTGTTTTATGCATTCAAAATCGGCAATAGTAACAACAATAATAAGCAACACAATAACAATAACAGCCTAGCAACAGCATCAGCCCATATATGTATGTATGTTTGTATGTGCATACATATGTACATATATATATATATTTCTTGTATGTCATTTCGCACACACGCACATTCAAATGTCTGCAGCTACCTGCGGCGAATGTTAAAGCTTTATTTATACTCTCTGGTTGGTGGAGCCTGCTGCACTCGCACCGACAGCGACACGCATAGAAATAGTACTTCTAAATTGAGCAGCAGTTGAGTTAAGGGCAGCAGGCTTCAAATGCATCGTGTGTGGCCTTGAGTTGGAGTGAGATGGATACCTTGGAATGAATGCTTTAATCACGCGATAAATCCTCATCGAAATCTCCTTCAAAACACAATTGTATTTGTATTTACACACACACACGCACACTTCTAGGTGCGTACGATACGCGCTTTCAATAAACACTGGTCAGCTAAGAGGTCCGGTGTGACCATCTGCAGTATAGAAAAACCCCAAGATTCTACTCAAAAATACCAAAAGCAGTTAAATTTCAGTTTTTGTTTTGTTTAGATGTTTTTTTTAGAATAGAATATGAATTTTTAAGGCAATCAAATTTGGCTATTTAAACAAAGCCAACTGTCAAACATGGGCATAACTAATGTTTATTTGAAGGAAATTAAGTAATTTATAAAACAACATTATTCGGTTCCTAGATTCGCCAGATTGAATGCCATATGAATATGCATGACTACACACATTTGTGTGTGTATGTGTGTTTGTGTGTGTGTATGTATTCGTGTGTGTCCTTCGAAAATAAAATTGCATGCGCTCAGTCAGTCATGAAATTAAATTGACTGCAAATACACACACAAACACACACTAGCACACATTACTGCAAAAGAACGACTGGCGAAGTAAGTGCAAGCGAGATAGGGCCGGCGACTGAGCTGCTCCAGCTTGTGTAGTCGTCGCCGAGCTTTCAGGTCTCCCAGTTAGCAAGGTGTGCATGTGCATGTATTGCATGCATGTGTGTTTGTGTGACGACATGTTGTTGCATGTCGTCGTCGACAACATAAAGCTTTGCTCCCACTTCGTCTCCGTCTCCGTATCCGTCTCTGCCTCTTTCTCGTTATGTCGCTCTATTCCTTTGGGTGAATTTGAATTTTAGGCTGGCTTACATGTCCCCAGCTACCCCAGCTGGGTTCGTGTTCGTGTCTAATTTGCACGACTTTGGTGTGTGCCTTAGCCAAGTTTAAAGTGACAGGGATTAACAGGATGTTGCATAATCCGCACGTCAGACACAAGAACAGGATATGCCTGGATATGCTGCCCCCGGGGAGGCACAAAACACGTTGCACAAAAATGCATAAGGCAAATTTTGTATACATTTATTTCAACCCCAAAATCGAAAAAGAACCTCAAGCAAACATGCATGAATATGTTCATAAATACACACATGGATATTTAAATATTTTGTTAGCATAGAAAGATTAAAATAACTTCATAGTTAATTCCATTGAGAACATTAACTCGAAATAAACCCAACTGATAATACGGCCTTAAAGTATTCGCTACTTGAGAAATTAATGCTTTACATGGCAACGGAGAGGAAAAAGAATTTAGAATAAAAACAAAATTTTCCGTTTTTTTTTAATGTCTTCAAAATTGGTTGAAAACATCAAATAAAATGTTTCCATGCGCCATAAAACTAATTGAATCAAAAAATGGGCCATAAACTTGAAAACAAAACAACACAAACAAACAAAAAACAAAAAAAAAAAAAAAAAAAAAAAAAAAAACGTAATAATAAAAAACGTTCGAAGCACATTAAAAATGTGTAGTGCAAATGTTTCGTAATGTGTTTCAATAAAAAGGCAACCATAATTTATAATGAATGAGTATTTCAATGGGAAATAAAATCTTTTACGTCACAATTTGCTGATTTAAGCGGCAATCTTAAGTAATTCTTTAAGATTTAAATTAAGATGAAATCTGTTTTTTTTTGTTTCAGGGTAAAGCTTCGTATTGTGTTCAGTTTTTATGATTCAAGTAGTATAAAATGGGTTTCAGTAAAAAAAACAGCTTGAAAATAAGCAACACAAAATTGCTTTGAATTGCTAAGTTTAACAGTTATTTCTTTTATTCAAAATTAAATATTTGTTTTTATAATTTGGCCGAGTGGGAACTTGCCTTGGGAACTGTTAAAATAATGCATTAGCTTCTTTATCACTTTTATAATTCACAGCTAATAATAATTTTTAATTACTTTCTAAAGTTTTTAATAGAATTTTAAGAAAAAATGTTTTAAAAGGGAGTTTGAAAATATAGATTTTCAAATTTTATATGAATAAAAATCTGTTTAAAATATTTTTGAATGACAAAACACAGAAATGAAATTACATACAACAAATATAAATGCTGATTTTCTTTATAAAGATAAAGCAGCAAATAAAAAAATCACAAAGGAAGTTAGGTATTTATATTATATTTTTTATATTTATAAAACCACACTTTTATAGATTTTTACTGAATGCATTTTTAGAGAGCACATTTAAAAAAAGAAATGGTGTAATTTTTGATTTGATAACTTTTGAATAATTCTTTTTAATTGCCACCAAGTTCTGCGTGGATAAAATAAGTAAAGTATGAAGCACAGAGGAGACAGTATTTATAATTTAAAGCCTGCAGCTTACAAAATAGAACTAAAACTTTTGTAACTTTACAGTTAAAGTTGCGGAGGCAAACGCACACATACGAGCTGGCAATCACACGCATGGGTGAGAACAGGCTAAATATATAAATAGAATACAGTTGTTGGACTCACCTTTAACTTTTGTTGTACCAATGACACCGAATTGTCCCTGAATGTGATTTTGTACTGAGAGCACTTCCATCTTCATAGATGCGCCTCCAACTGCCGCGGACGGACAGTGCGAGCAGTCAAATTGGAATTTCTCACTCGTTTGTTGTTCTCCAATTGGGTTTTAGTTGTGCAGCATTCAAAACGTTTGACTGGATTTTGTTGGTTGTTGTTGTTATTGTGATTTGTTGTGGGTAGTTGAATAAGTACATACATACATATGTATGCATGTGTTTGTGTGCTTGTGTATATATGTATAGCTATGTTTATATGTATTAGAAATGCACTTTAATCACAAGAATTTGATTTGATTTTACTGTGTATGTTGTTTTTTTCTTTGTGTGTGTGTTTGTGTTTTTTAATTATTATTCATTTGTTAATTTTATTTCACGTTGTTTAACTTTTTTTTTTATATCGTTCTTTGTATTTTTTTTACGGCACACAATTTTCTGACTGAAGCAATGGTCTCTAATTTTCTTTGCTCTGCTTGCGCTACTATTTTTCTCTCTTGCTCGTTTAACAAATAATTGCAAAAAGTATCAACAACTAAATTTGTTATTCTAGTTAAACATTTATATTTTAATACATTCTAAAAAAAAAAGCCGAAACTGCCGCCTCTCTCTCTCTTGCTCGCTGCCTCTCTGACTCTGATTCTTTCTTTCTGTTCTTTAAATTTACGCACAGCACTTAAAAGAATTGAATTGCTGTTGTTCTGGTTGTAATTGTTGTTGCTATTATTGTTGTTATTGGTTTGCCTTTGCTGGAATTTGTGAATACGTTAAAGTTCTACATATGTATGTATTTGTGATGGCTGCTGTTGGTTTTGGTTTTGCTTGCGTCGTTCCTTCTCCGTGCGTGTCGAGTGGAGCTGATGTGTTGCGTGCGGCGGCCGCTGCTTGACTGGAGGCTCAAGCACACAGCAAGAACCGACGAGGCCTCCTCTTTGCTATTGAGTCGCTCTGCTTGCTGCCCAATTTAACTCAACTCAACTCAACTCAACTTAACTAAAGTCAAGTCAAGTCAAGTCAACTCAGCGCTCACAGCTGTGTGAGCGAGCGTATGCCTATACGTTTGCGTGTGTGGGTGAGCGAGCTGTGCTGCGCTGCCAGCTGACAAAAAGCTTGGTACAATAACAACTACAAAAACTGTGTGAAAGATGGACGACGGCACAGCAACAACGGCCAAACGGCTGACGGCTATCGGCTGACGGCTAACGGTTGGCGGCTGAGAGGAGCTTGGGCGGCAACTTCTGTGGCGGAGCAGTTTTCCAAAGCTACTATCCGGCCGGCGCTATGCGCGTCCCCTTTTATAGGAATTTTCCGCCGCGGCAGCGCAGCGGCAGCAGCAGCGACAGTGGCAGCAGCGGCAGCGACGTTGCCGTCGCCAGCGAGTGAGTGACTTTTCCCCTTGGCCGTGAATATTGCCATTTACTGTTAAATGCGTGAGCGCAAGCGCAAGAGCGCGCATCTCTCTCGCACACGGCTCTTGAGTGTTTTTTTCCAACAGCTGCGCTCGTTGTGTGCGGCAAACATATGTTGCCCGGCCGTACAACATCATCAGCTGTTGTTGCGCCGCCCGCTCTTGCACTCAAAGAGTCCGCCGTTTGTCGCTCTTGAGTGTTAGGCATGTGCTCTTAAATTGTAGAGTGTCACCCTGCATTAAAAGACTCAAGAGCAGCACTCAGTTTGCTCTGTGAGGGTTTTAATAATTGAGCGCACTGTTTTCTTCAGTTGAATGAGTGTTTTTCGTAGGCTCAACAATATACAATATGCCAGCAAATGTTCTAGCGTTGTTTTACAGCTATTTAGGGAAGAGGAAAGCAAACCTTTTAAATGATGAAGTAGAAACTAACTAGTTAACTTAATTTACTATTACAGGGTATAATATTTATTGTTAAGTATTTTTAGTTGAGTATATTTTAGTTCCTGTTCGGTGTTTAGTTTCCCGCAAATTGTTGTTCGCACTAAATATTTGACAGGATATGCCGCATTGGGGGCGGGTCAGTTTGTCCTATTTAGGTTAAGTCCGTGCGATATATAAATCATGTATTTGATTAATCGGGGGGTGGGGGGGGGGGGGGGGGGGGGGGGGGGGGGGGGGGGGGGGGGGGGGGGGGGGGGGGGGGGGGGGGGGGGGGGATGACTAGAAGCGGGAAGAAAGCCTGGCCTTTAAAAACTTTGGCATCTGTGTCGCCACATGCTGGGCGCCCCAGTCCGGCCGACGTGGCAATTGTGTTGTGTAAACATTTTTTCAGCATTAACTGACATGTGTAAATCCAGCAACTGCCCCCCAATCCCCCCTCCTAATCCACCCCCTGCACATAGAGAAAAACAGAGGAAAAAAGCGTGAAGTTTTTGTGGCAGAACTTTGGCTGATCCGCAACATGCAGTGGCATGCCACAGAGTTGCCAGTTGCCAGTTGCCCGCAGTCTCGTCTTTGGCAACGAAGCCTGTGACAAATGGGAGGGAGGGGTAGGGGAAAAGCGGTGGGCGGGTCTGGGGGCGGCTTTACTTGGCTAGAATGACTGGCCAACGGCGTTGGCGCCATTTTTTATTTTTGTATTAAGATGAATTGTTAAAACAGTGACAGCTCCTGAGCAACATTCTCTTTTTCCATTTTTACAAAAGTGCAGAAAAACAAAACGTGGAAAAAACTCACAGAAAAAGTGGCAAAGATTAAAATCCCATTTGATGGTTTGCTCGAAATCATTTCTTGTATGCGGCTACAGTGAACACTCACAAGTAACAAATGCCACAACTTTTTTTCTTCTGCTCAAAAAAAAGCTGCTTTTAATATTTCAGTGTGGCCATATTCTAAGATCAATAGTTACCCACACCAATGCTATCGATAGGTCGATATCGATAGACTTACGAACTACGAACAGCATGAACATAAAGGAAAGCACAATATTCGTTCAGTTCTTAGTGTTAAGCTGGCGTGGTGAAGAAAGAAGAGCGGAAATTTTTGAACACGTTCGCACATTCAGCGTTAATACACACGATGGAAAATGCGCAGAACATCAAAGGCAAAATATTAGAAAGTAAATTCCGCTAAAAGCTGCGATTGTTGTGCCAAAGGCACTTAAGCTTTTTCGGGCCAATCCTTTTCGAGCCAAATCAAAATTCGAGGCATTCGCCACGCCAAAAGAAAACTATTCTCACCCCAGCAAAGGTGCCAAGTGTGTGGGTGTGTGTGTGTGTATGTGTGGGTGTGCGTAGTCTTTGGCCAGGGCATAAGCAAAGTACGAGTAGAAAAAAAAGTAGAGGATACGATTCAACGAGCCCAGCGAATGGACCACTTAATGCGCTTTTGTGAAATGCCCCAACGCGTAAGGTTTTCTTCTTCTTATTCTTAGAATGCCCTAACGGAGGGTAGTTAAGCTACGCCACAAGGTTTGTTACACCGACTACAACTGATATAAAAATTTACCAATTTACATTTATATCATATAAATATGTAAAAGTTATGTTAAAAACTAGTAAATGTTTTGAACAGTTTTTGTTCATTGTATAAATTATATTATTTTTATATAACAATGTATTAGCAAAATAGTTTTCTAGTAAAAAATACTCTTAAAATCTGAATAAAATCTTAATAAATAAAACAAAAAAATTTTTACTTAATACTTAACTCTAGTTAAAAAATAAATAATTGCAAAAAGTTGCAATATTTGTTAGGCCAAAAACAAAAATAGTTTACTTTAATTTAAATCCTGTTATAAAGAAATAAAGATATATAATTTGCTTAATTCTTGGAATTTTATTTTTTGATTAAAGGGTATTTTAAGGTGCGGCTACAAAAAAGCTTTCGCTTATTTTATAATGCGCTGCACGTTTTGCCAATAAAAATAACAACAACTACAGCACAAGGCGCAATCCTTTAAGTTTCGGTTACATCGCAATCGTAGAAGGCACTTCTCCACGCCGACGCCAATGCCACGCCCCCCGCTTTTGGGGCATGCCACAGTATGAAGTCGGCCGGCCTCACATCGATTTTCATGTGATTTGTGTAGACGTGTTTGGTTTTTATTGATTTTCACTTGATTCTCTCCATATGCTTAAATATACTTAAGCCAGTACGTGCACAATTTTCATTTCCATTTCCATTTTCTCATCTCATGGGCGCTGGGCAACCACAGCCCGTAGCAGGAGCAGCTCTAATGTCAGGATCATGCGAGGTTATCAACATAATTCCCCCACCCCCCCCCACCCCACCCCACCAAACACACAACCACAAAACCCAGCCCATTTGCCCACATGTTTCTAGTTTATGATGTAGCAAGTTTTCTTTTTGTATATATATATACTATATAAATTTTTTCTCTCTTCCTCTGTGAAGACTAAGAAGCTGCTGTTGATGGCAGCGTGTGCGGTTTGATAAGAGCTCAGTTCAATTATGTTCCCTTAAAGCTGTACAGAGCTTTAATACATATATTTAAGCTCAAGTAAAATAAAAGTGGTAAAGTACATGTTAATAATGTCGATGTGAAGTTTTCAGTTTTAATTATACGATATTTACTGCAATTTGATAAAGCAACTTGTACTTGTCGCGCCAGTTGACTATATCGGAGTCGCCGGGACCGACATCAAACTCGTTGATGTTCATATTCGTGTAGTTAACCATTTGGAGTAGTGAGCTCATATCAAAGTTTTCAGTGGACTTGCTAACGGAGAATACACTGCCGGGCACAAAGGACTTCTGCGACGTGATCCACATTTCGACCATCTTAAACCGCTCCAGCTCCGACATAAAGCCATCGCTCAAACCCAAATAGGCCTTAAAGACATTAGCGTCAAGCTGCAAGGCCCTTTTGCAATTCATATCCTCGGCAAAATTCTTTTGTATTATCTAAGTGTGTGATTGTGAAAATTGTAATAATCATTTTAAAATATTGCTTCTAACGTACTTTGCCGCTAAATGCAATTAGGTCAGTATTGTGCAGCAGATGAGCACGTTCAAACACAAAAATAAGATCGCTTAGATGACATTGCGTTTTTTTCATGATTTCAGAGCAGCAGAGCTTAACGAAAGACGGCGATAGCAGCCGATCTCCAAGTTCCATCAGCTGGACCAACGTGACAAGCTGACAATCGTTCAGAACGCTCGAATTACCGCCAGTGTAAATAAACTGGCGGAATATTTCGAAATTAATAGATTCGACTTCTTCCACATGGATCTGGCCAGATAAGGTCTCTGCACAGGTCGAAAGTAACAAACGTTCAAAAAACTCCGAACCAGCGGCCAATATGACCTTGTGACACCTAAAGACCCTTTCCTCGACGATTACGGAGACGTCTGCAAAGGTTTCGGACAGCATTAGATTCGAGAATCGATGGGCTAGCCTGCAGACGGATGAATCGAAGGGTTAAAAAAAGACTAAACAGACAATAAAGTATATACTTTTCAAAATATCAACTACATTTATGAACATATATTACAATAGATTCTTATTTTTATTTAGATGCTTACTCAGTTTCCATGCTTGCTGCTTAAAACACGTGATAGAAATGATTGATGTATCAAATTCGATATCGATAAATAAATTATTTGGACAGACGCCCATGGTTGCATGCTGCTTAAAACACGTGATAGAAATGATTGATGTATCAAATTCGATATCGATAAATAAATTATTTGGACAGACGCCCATGGTTGCATTTTGAAGTTAACTTCGAATCACCCTGTGAACTTTTATTTTTACTCGGACATTTAGAAAAAGCGTGAAAACAAAAATAAATATTTGCCAAGTATTTTAATTCCCAACAGATAAAAGGAATATTGAATAATACAAATGCCAAGCGAAAAAAAAAGCTCGAGTGGCCTGAAACGATTACAATTACAAGAGCGATTACAAGGAATGTTTTATTTGGGGGCAGCGAGCGGAGAAAAGGATCAGCGGAAGCAAGGACAAGCAAATTTTGTGAACCATCAAAGCGCCATAAGGACGCCTTGTAATCTGTCTATCGGCTTTGTCCTGCCCACCCACACCCTGCTCGCCCCCCCCCCCGCCCCCTGGGGTCCAGCGGCTGGCAAAATTGAAGCGCTGTCCTTCTTCGCTTGTTTACTTCCTATTTCCATTTGTTTATCTTGAAATTGTGCTACGATAGGCCGAACATTGCCTGGGAGAACGAATCAAACGATTCCTGTGCCTGGGTATTTTAATCGGGTAATCGGGTACAGTACAATAATTGGTATTAGAAGCATATCTATGTACATAAACATATTGAAACTAATGTCTTAAGTTAACTACTAGCGGAGTTACCCAATTTTTGGACTATATGGTATATATTTGAAAGATTACCAATAAGAAACCAAAGCCAGTTCAAGTGGTGTCCTCAGCCTGCCGCAGGAGATGAGCTAGATGAGTGTCCCTGGGGATAGATGATAAAGATTGAAGGACAAAGTCCTTGATATCTGAGCTGTTGATTTATGCCATCAGCACGGACCGAATTAGATATGCAATTGTCAATATTTGATGGTCTCATCAATTTTACCGCACAGCCAATTGAAACGCCAGCTCCTATCCTGCCAGCTTACACACATATACACATACATATATATATATATATATATATATGTATATGTCTATGTTTGTATGTATGTATAGCCTGGACAACCTGGTTGTGCATTCGTCTTGGCTGACATTTGACATGATTATGTACATTTGTTGTGCGGCGAGTGTCGTCGCAATTTGCATTCCAAGGACATTTTGGGAGGGGGGCGGGGGGCGGGGGGCGTGGCTTGGGGCCAGTAAACCAACGAAGCCAAAACTCTAATCTATCAGCGGTTTGTGTTTGACTATTCTGCACTTTGCTTTGCGCCAGGCTCTTCTTCACACTTCCTTATACGTGTTTTTCCCTTCCACCAAACACACACACACACACACACACACACTCACACACAAACACACTGAGAGAGTGTTTCCTCTCGCGCTTGCCTTTACGAGTGCCGGGCTAGGCAGAAGTGTCCTTACAACATTTTTTACTTTGTAACGCAAATTCTGAAGTAAGCATGAATAATGCATGCATTGTGTGTAATTCTTCAAGTACTTTTGCCATGCCAACGACAAGCACACATCAGCAAAACCCAACCGCCCCCCCCCCCCCCCCCCGAACTCCCCCAACCCGAACCTTAAAAAACAACCACAGAGTCAACCTATTTATATATTTTCCTCCTTCCTTATTTTTGCTTGTGTGTGTTTTGGGTGTTGAAATTTATGGCGCGCTTTTTTGAATTACAAATTTATTTTAATATTTGGGCATACAAAAGGACCTCAAGCTTAAATATATAAGTAAGTATATATGGAAACATGTCTGCAGATATTTAGCATGCTAAACTATTTTAGCTGCAAATATGTTTTTTGTCCACTTTAAGGTTGTTTTATCTTGGCAGAGGAGTTGTTGCTAAGAACCTTCATATTTGGGCAACTGAAAAACAAAGCGGTGTAATAATAATTTATTATTTGTCTTTGTTGGTCTTCATAGTAGGAAGTTTAAAGGATAGGTTTTATACTAAAAAAATTGAAATATAAAAAATACAAATTAAGTTTAAGTTTCAAATGTGTTCTTAATCAAAGCTTCCTTTCAATATATATTTCCGTATTAATTAAGAAATAATTTATTATTTGTCCTTGTTGGCGTTCAGAGCAGGAAGTTTATACTAAAAAAATAGTAATATAAAAAATACAAATTGTGTTTAAATTCTTAATCAAGGCTTCCTTTCAATATATATATCTGAATTAATTAATAAATAATTTATTATTTGTCTTTCTTGGCGTTCAAAGCAGGAATTTTAAAGGAAAGTTTTTATTAAAAAAATAGTATATAAAAATAACCAATTAAGTTTAAAATCCAAATGTGTTCTTAATTAAAGCTTCCTTTCAATATATATTTCTGTAATAATTAATTAATAATTTATAATATATCTTTGTTGGCGTTCAAAGCAGGAAGTATAAAGGAAAGTTTATATTAAAAAAATAGTATATAAAAATAAACAATTAAGTTTAAAATCCAAATGTGTTCTTAATTAAGGCTTCCTTTCAATATATATATCTGAATTAATTAATAAATAATTTATTATTTGTCTTTCTTGGCGTTCAAAGCAGGAATTTTAAAGGAAAGTTTATATTAAAAAAATAATATAAAAAATACTAATTACGCTTAAATTCCAAATGTGTTCTTAATCAAGGCTTCCTTTCAATATATATTTCTGTTATAATTAATTAATAATTTATAATTTGTTTTTGTTGGTGTTCAGAGCAGGCAGTTTTAAAGAAAGTTTCTATTAAAAAAAAATAATATAAAAAATACAAATTAAGTTTAAAATCCAAATGTGTTCTTCCTTTTAATATATATATCTGTATTAATTAATAAATAAGTTATTATTTGCCTTTCTTGGCGTTCATAGCAGGAAGTTTAAAGGAAAGGTTTTATATTAAAAAAATTAAATTTAAAATCGAAATGTGTTCTTAATTAAGGCTTCCTTTCAATATATATATATCTATCTATTAATAAATAATTTATTATTTGTTTAAGGGTAACTTTACATTAAAAATAGTAATATAAAAAATTCGTCATCAAGGCTTCCTTTCAGCTTATATATTTCTGAACAAATTGTACTCGATAAATTAATTAAAAAAGTGGAACAAAAAGAAGAAGAAGAATATTTCTTTATAAGCACATTAATTATAAAGCGTAGTCTCTTTGGGTCTTGTCTTGTTTTTCCTATGAGAACTAAGCAAACTGGCAAATTTAGAATTCTTGGCGGTTGGTTCGTTTGTTCGTTCTAGTATTTAATGGTCTACATTTAACTTATCAATGGCTGTCAAGTGGGAATACTGTGTAATTTGAGTGTGCCGTAACATTCAGCGTGTCTACATTATTGATGCGTCCATTTGCCATTTGCAGGCAGTGTGTTGTTGTCCGGTCGCTGGTTCTGTTTACATTTGCCTGTCACTGTTTGTAAAAAATCCATAATTTTATTGTCATTTTTACTACTTTTTGCACTAATGATACGCGTCAGCCCACTGACAGCTGTGGGAACCAAGGCAAAAGGGGGCCAAGTGTGGCAATCATGGCTCGGAATCGGAATGGGCTTACAGCTCTGTTAGGAATGCAAAGTGGACATCTGAAGTGGTTGGCTATTTAATTTTTGCATTATTCAAGCGCACTTGCTGGCCGGGACAGGTCCTTACTGTATTATCGATTGAGGGCATTGCAGCACTCGCGAGAAATTGCGTAAATCATCATTAGATATTGCCTATGAATTATTGTAATGAGCCGATGGGTAAAACTCATTTCTGACACGCGACACGCAATGCAGGATACTTATTAAGACCAAGAATACAAAATTGGTTACTTAAAACTTAACTTTAAACACGCCCTATGCAGCCTGTAAACGTTCGCGAATGCCGCACAAAGCAGAATGCAAAAAGTTTACTCTCTCGCGAGCGTAAGCGAGTGAACAGGTTTTGTTTAAGCTTACGTAATTTTACTAAGAAATGCTTTCTTTAAATTATAAAGTTCTTTCAAGCAAGGCTTTGTAAGCCTAAAGAGCTTTTAAATTAAATAAAATATAATTAATCATAAAATGACTCGCAAATGAGGCTAATATATATAAACACACAAATTAATGTGTGTCCAAAAAGTTTTAAATATTTTGTAAGAGATTGTTTTCTTTTCTACTCAGCTTTCTATTCATCTGAGCCCATTTGGCTGATGTGTGTGTGTGTGTGTGTGTGTGTGTTAATGTATCCTTGGGAAACGTCCTCTATACGTCCAATTATTTTGTTGCCTTAATTTAATGCTGCTGCATGCTCTCGTGTGCCCGGCCTTAGGTATATAATGCTATTAGTGACCTCCTCACTCGACGCTAAGCTTATGAGAGTGAAAAAAAAAAATAATACAGAATATAAAAAATTGAAAAATACAAAAATTGCTGCTACTGAAAATTCACTTTGTCATTTACGCAGCCATTAGCCGGAGCGACAAAACGTATTTCTCGGCCCGGTCCGTGTCACGTCAAGCAGTGGCCAAAAGCTACCAAGCCAACTTTTTCACCCACCTCCCCCTAAGCTGACCAAATGAGCAGCCGTCCTTCAGCTGCTGGCCCCAAAGTGGCCAACTTTGAGGGGAAGTAGGGAAAGGAGGGGAATGGGGGGGGGAGGGAGAGCAACAAAGATTGAAACTTTTAAAAGTTTACAGCTTTTCACTTTTTTCTTTTCTTTTCAATTTTAGAAGCGAAAGAAGCTGCCCAACTGCCCGGGTCCCAAAAAGTGGCCACGGTGCGTCGTTAATGGTTTTTCGCAAAAACTTACGAAACAAACTACAGCCCGTTGTCCTGACAGAGACGTCCACCCAGCTGCCATTTGCCGGAGACCAGCGAGCAGCATTCAGTTCCAGCTTCCAAAGCACGTCAAAGTCGTCAGCGACTTGCGTCAAGGTAATGGGCTCCTGCCGCCGAGAGGTGCGCTCTTTAAGTAGTCGGAAGTGAACGCATATCCTTATACGAATATCCTCACAAATCAGTCCCAAAAGTTGCCCAACTTAACTTGCATATAAAACTATATTTTGGTAAATAAGTTTTGTAAGTGAACAAACCGATTTCAGATTTAATTTAACTGTAAAAAAAAATGGAATAGATACCATAGATAGAAATTAACAAAAATTAATTTTTTTTTAATTTTATGCATACAAATAAACACTTATATTTTTATGGTCAACAACAACAACAAGAAAAAGGAGTTGAAATGTTGGAGATATTTTTTATTATTACTATTATTATGGCTTATATTTTTGGCTATCTTTAAATTAATTTGAAAGTGTCTCAAAAACAGTTCTGAAAATCGGCAGGTGAATTCATTACTATTAAATTTCACATATAAATAATATAAATATTTATTATTTATTTATTTATTATTTTATTATTTATTATTTTCACATTTATTCCAATTTAAGCATGTATATTATTAAATAATTTTTAGTAGGTATGTGGCTGCATTTAAAGAACAATGTTAGTTAGGAAAATAAAATAAAGTAACAAATTTTACAAAAACTTATAGACAAATAAAAAATAATATTTAGGTTTATATTCAAAGTAAATAATATTAAAACTCTTCCAGCTAAATTTTCCCGCTGCTAAAAGCAAGAAAAAAAAATGTATTCAAAATTTTATCAAACATGAAAATCGGTTTAGTTTTGGCCAAGTTATTGGAATTTAAAATCTGGGAGGAGTACTTAGAGTGGATATGGGAGATTTACAAGGCAAATTCTATCTAATATTCACATGATTTATAACAACAAAAATTGACACCTTCAGAAATAATTTTATATTAGATTTTTGTTCTTATTTTGATACCCGCAATAGATTTAAAATAAAATCAAACGATTCTAAATTTATAATAAATACTTTTTTTTTTAATCAACTAAGGAAAAAATATAAAAATTACAAAAAGTTAGAAACTTTATATAGAATCAAGAAAAAAAAAATAGTATCTGCATGAAAGTTATATAATAAATAAAAAAAAAAATAAAGATGATTAATATTAAAATAACTGTAGAAAACGCCAACATTAAGCTTAAGTGACAAAAGTCAAAAAATGCATGTATAATTAATTACTCAATTAGTTAATTACATATAATTATGAATATATTTGCAAAGTATTGTATTTTGTTTATAAATTTAACTAAAATTTTTTTTTTGTTCTTATTACTTAATATATTTTTATTATTTTAACATAGTAATAATTGTTGAATATTATACATGTTTTAATTTGGATTAAATATGATGCACATATAATTATAACATATTATATAATTAAAGTAATTGAACAAAATGAAAAACTTAATAGAACGTGTTGTAAACTTAGAAAAATAAAGTAGAAGCAAGTAAAAGTTATGCTTTAAATCACATATCTTATGATTTACAGGGTATACAAAGATGTTTCCTCTGTGGAAGTATATTAAATGCATTGCCAACATCTTAAAAACAATCTAGCGAACACTTTCTCTCTGATAATAGCCCTTGAATATGGCCTAAACGAAACATTTGCTGACGTTCCGGCCAAGCTCATTCAGTAATTTAAATTCACAGAGCAACCCTCGTGCTGGCAACTCACAATGCAGCGTAATGTCACGTACTTTCACTTTTCCAGGCTAAGGCCTGGAGCTGGAGCAGGAGCAGGAGCTGGAGCAGGAGCTGGAGCAGGAGCAGGAGCAGGAGCTGGAGCAGGAGCTGGAGCAGGAGCAGGAGCAGGAGCTGGAGCTGGGCTCCATGTCAGCGGCAAATGGGCATTTGCTTGAGTTGAATGCGTCGCCTTTCGACAACGAACCTATTCAGAGGCTTCATGCGATTGAATTCTATTAGCCGGAGAAAGGATTTGGCTGGGCAAGAGCAGGAGTTGGAGTGGGAGGGAGGAGGAAGGAGGAGAAGGAGGTGGGGCTGTTGCTGTCATAAGCACTTTTGCAGTGTGGCCATATCTTTGGCAATGGCTGCCTCCAGCCGCTGCCCGGGTCCGGCCGTTACGTTTGGCCATTTACCCTGGGGTGTATTTTCATCATTTTCGTTTTCGTGGGCTTCCTTGTTCCTTGTTCCATGCATCCAATTGACATTTCAGCTTAAGTCATTGTATAAGGCACACACACACACACACACAGAGAGGCAGCAAGAGAGGGAGAGTGAATGAATGGCCCGGCTCCGGGGCCGGGTCCGGGCCCGAACAAGTAGCAGGCTAAAGCTGTCCGCCATTGAAGCCAACACCCAACCGCGACCCCAACGACCCCAAAAAGGAAGAACCAGCAACATCTCTCTGCCGAGTCGTCAGTCAGAGCCATTCAGACAGCTCAGTTCACCCGGTTCCTGTTCCACCCCCCCCCCATTCCCCCATTCCCCCTACCCCGTTCCATCATCCTCAGTTATTCCGCTCGCTGGGCGCAAGGCGAAACAAAGCGCAAGGAAGGAAGTGCAAAAGTAAAGTGCAAAAGCTGCAGCGCCAACAAAGGCGCACACAATTACAGCGCACTGTGAGGGGGAGGGGGAAAAGAGGGGGGGGGAGGGGGTAGAAGGGTCCGCTTCGTGTTTACATAAAAACATTTAGACTGATCCGGAGATAGGCGACGAGCGTTGAGCGACGTCGCTTCGGTAAATCCAACAAAATGTGGGTTAAGCGGAGTGTTCAAGAACAACAAGCAGAAGGAAGAAGAAGCACATGCCAAAAAATTAAGAAGAAGAAGAAGAAGAAGACTTCTCTAATTGAGAGACGTCAAAGCAGAGCGAGAGAGAGGGAGAGAGAGGGAGAAAGAAGGTGGGGGAGGGGGACAAAAAGATTCAACAAAGACCACCCAAGGGAGCTTTAATTTATTTTAATTAAAGCTATTAAAATAGCAAAGTTGTTTAAATATATTTATACTATGTATGTACTATATATATATATACTATATTCCATATATGTAACTCTTGCCTTATTAGAAAAATAGCTTTCGTTATTTAAAGCTTTTGGATTTGTTACTAAAAATTTTAACTATTTATAAAATAAGAGAACAGAGAATCTTAAAAAGCTTTTATATATTTTTAAATACTGTTCCATATAATATATAAATATTTATATGTATATATAATAATTATTTATGTCTAAGCCAAGCGCTTCTCAGAAGAAAGGTTTGTACGATT
This sequence comes from Drosophila lacertosa, assembly GCA_004143845.1. Classification (NCBI taxonomy): domain Eukaryota; kingdom Metazoa; phylum Arthropoda; class Insecta; order Diptera; family Drosophilidae; genus Drosophila; species Drosophila lacertosa. The sequence continues at coordinate 3,412 of SCDZ01001221.1, read as the reverse complement.
TTGGCAGTCTATTTGTGTAAAATAATAGAAAACAATATAAAATAAAATAAATACTAATAATAAATAGTAATAATAATAATAATAATGCTTATCAAATTTGATTCTTATTAAGTTATTTGATTTGTGATAATTTAGTTTATTATTTTTATTTCAGTAAATTTAAATTTATTTTTATTTTTATTTATTTTATTTTTAAAGTAAAAATTAAGTAAAAATAAATAAAATAAAGTCCAAAATATAATACAAAATAATTATAACAATGTTTATCAAATTTGATTCTAACAAAGATGTTTGATTTGTGATAAGTTCTAAATAAAATAAAGAGTTAAAATAAAATAAATAAATAAAATTTTTATTACAGTAATTTTAATTATTTAAACAACATATTTATTGATTTGAAGTAAAAATCAAGTACATTTAGATTGGCATAGGGGTTGTATATATTTAAATTATTATATAGTTTCTCAACAGGTAGAGAAAAACCCATTCTTGGAGTTGAAGTGCTTTGGCCCAAGAATAGCAGTCAAAGGAAAAGCCGTGGAAATCTGTGAAATGTGGAAAAAGCCGTGGACGAGGAATAGAAGCTGATTTTTGGAACGGGGCCCAAACTGTCGCCGCTGGCAACGGGGACCAAATGAAGGCAATATCTCAAATGGGTACCACATAAACGAAATAATAAATACCAAATGATTTCATTATGAATGTCGGCCAGACATTTATTGCCGAACAGCTGGCGGGCGGAAGGGGGGGAGTTGGGGGGCGTGGCGCGGCGGGGCGGTACGTTTGGTGGCATTTCTTTCATTACGAGAGAAATTGCGAGGGCAAAAAAAAAAGGAAGAATAAAAAAATTTCTTAATTTCGTTTGGTTTCATCAGGAAGATTTACAACATACTGCGAGCATAAAAATAAAAATCTTTTCTCTTTTCTTCGCTGGCTTTTTCTTTTGCGAGGGGAGCGAGCGAAATAAATAAATAAAATAAAGTAAAAAAAAAATGAGAGCAAAATAAGAAAAAACCTTAGAAATAGAATGAATAAAAATACTCGAACGTACAAAAGGCAGCGGCCAACTGACAAAGGTCCTTCCCCCCCTCCTGCTGCCCACGCCCCACACCAGCACCCAGAAGAAGAAGGCGTTGACAACGTTAATAGTTGTGGGCGTGGCTGGGCGGGGGTAGAGAACTGAAGTCTGTTGTGGCGTCCAATTGGAACGCATATTTCTGCGAATGCAATAAAACGCACATGTGTTTCCAATCGTCCTGCGAGTCCTTCATAATTTCGATGTGGTTGGCAAATAAATTTGATTTTGAGCGAATTCTCTGCAGATTGACTGACTGACAGACAGACAGAGAGACAGACAGACAGACAGTCGAACAGACAGTCGGATAGACACACGACTGACAGTTGCCCCCTGACAAGGACTCCTTGTAGTTAACTCGTGGGATTGTAGCGCGCACCAGGGCAACCAGGACTTGTGCTGAGCTTTGCGCTTTCCGCCCTGTGCATTGACCTGAGCAGTTCCCCTTCCCCTGCCCCCTTCCCGCAAATGAACGAAAGGAAATTGAAACCGTATTCGAGTAATAATAATTCATACAATGTTATTTTCAGCACAAGACACTAGACAATCCCTGGCGTTGCCTAAAAGGAATTTGATGAAAAGCGAAATGAATAATTCAACAATGTGCGTACATATTAAGGAGCAGTTTCGCCAGGACTCCAACCGAAAATCAATTGGGTCGATTTCTTGGCCAAATCTCTCCCTCTCCCTCTCCCTCTCTTTGACTAATTGACTAATCAGCCTGACGCTATTTGGATTAAATATATATGTATATATATATATATGAAAACTTCCTAATTGAAGTTGGCAAAAGAGTGCGAACTAAGCGAGGGTTGCCATGCAAGTTGTACGAGTTAACAAGAAGCTTACTTAAAAGGAAAATCAAGAGGGGAGGAGGGAGGGGAGGGAGGGGAAGGGGGGGGGGGGGGGGGGGGGGGGGGGGGGGGGGGGGGGGGGGGGGGGGGGGGGGGGGGGGGGGGAACCCAAAGGACAAACATGCCAAAGGCAAGGACAAAAGTCAAAGCTGTTGCCGGGCGGCTTTCAGAGGTGTTGCCAACAGGAAAAGCTCCAAATCAGCAAAAAGAAAAATATGATGGAAAAAACTATTTGCTGGAAGTAGACTGTTATATGCCCTCTAAAATATATATATAAATATTAATAATTTAAACATATAAACAAATTTTAGATAAGCTGATGAAAAGGCAATTCTTTATTCTTATTGGAATTTAAGGTTAACAAATCGTATAAGAAATTGATAACACCCTCGGCAAGGGTATCAAAGCAAAGCAAAGCAAGTGTGAGAGATTTGGAAAGGGGCTGGCAGGAGCAAGGGGGCGGGGCAGGGGCAGGGGCAGGGGCAAAGGCGAGCAACTATACATTTAGTGTTTATTTCGCATTTATTGAGGACAGTCGCAGGCAGGACGAACTTGGGGACGGGGGCGGTTGGACAATAGAATGAAATCAGCAAGAAATAAATATCTATGTCGCAGGCTGTCATGGCTCCCACCACACACACACACACACACACAAACACACACATGGGAACAATATAGAGGAGTATAAATTGTTTCCAGGTCATTGGTTATTCAGCCACAGAAAATACGAAAATGAAATTAAGTACGAAATGAACTAAAACCCCAAAAATCATATGACGTTGATGATTATGATGGAATCGAGAACGACAACGACAACGACAACGATGAGGACGACGACTGAGTCCAAGAAGTCAGTCGAGCAAGGCTCGCTTGGCTGATTGCGCAAAGGACACCAGACAGGGAGCGACTGCCAACTCGTCGGCGGATTGGCCACATTAAAATAAAAGTCAAATGTTTTGGCCCTTTTCGGCGACTGCGACCGCAATCGATGCGTGCAGTTTTAATGGCCAACAACATTTCGTCAAATCGCAAATAAGGCACGTCTTAAAGACCCTTCAATGGGGCTAAAAAGAATTTCTGGAAAAAAGAAAACTTTTCGTTCCAAATATACGAAAACAAATCTTAAGCAATAAGTTATTAAATAATAGTATAATAGATAAATAAGTTTAAGTGATACTTAATAGTGTAAAAAGAATTCCTGGTAAACAAAAAACTTTTCGATATAAATAAAAAAAGGAAATCTTAAGAATAAGCTAACAATGCTAAGTAAATAATATAATAATAATAAATAATTAAATACATACATAAATAAATAAATAAATAATTAAATAAATAAATAAATAAACAAATAAATAAATTAATTAATAAATAAATAAATAAATAAATAAATAAATAAATAATTAAATAAATAATTAAATAAATAAATAAATAAATAAATAAGTAAATAAATAAATAAATAAATAAATAAATAAATAAATAAATA